>CAJNOP010000009.1:1808386-1970671 GCA_905250075.1 Rotaria sp. Silwood1 | reverse complement strand
AACATCCACTATGGCACCATCAACAATGGCAACATCCACTATGGCACTATCAACAATGGCACCATCAACAATGGCAACATCCACTATGGCATCATCCACAGCGATGCTATCGACAATGGCCTTATCCACTACGACATCATTTACGACGGTACCATCCACAATAGCACTATCCACAGCAATGCTATCGAGAATGGCAACATCCACCAAGGTATCATCGACAATCGGATCATCCACGGCGGTGCCATCGACAATAGCAACATCTACCATAGCACCATCGACAATGACATCATCCACGGCGAGATTATTGACAATGGCAGCATCCACCGCAGCACTGTGGACAATTGCACCGTGCACCGCAGTGCCATCGACAGTGGCATCATCCGTTATGACACCATCGACAATTGCATTATCCATGTTGGAAATATCAACTGCCACTTCCATGACTTCATTCATCATTGAAGGTAGAATTGTTGTTGTAAATATCTCGCGATTCTAATTCTCCTCTTAGGTTGCTCATCACCTATCATCACTTTGACGCCCAGTAATCCACAATCTTGTATGCCTTGGTACAATCAACGTAGTCAATCATTATCAATCAGTTCAATTATTCAGCTCAATTGTCCCAAATCACTCTTAACTCGTATACAATGGACAATTTATGCATGTCGACCACTGTGCTCTTTTCAAATCGAAATAGATCCATCTGTGGCAATCATGACACTCAGCGAACTTTTTCTTCCATCAAGATCATTACATTACGGCATCTATATGGTAAAACTTACAGTGACCATGCAAGTCTTACCTCAACTGACCTCATCGGAAGTCACGTACATCAGTATTATTCCTTCACCAATCACAGTCAATCTCATTCGATTCGGTTCATCGATGATTAGTATCGGTCGAAATCAGACATTGATACTTGATCCAGGCTCGTTTTCGATCGATCCAGATGAAGTTATCTTTGATGCCAATGTGAGTCATATCTCAATGTATTATAAGTTTCTTATTTTTGATGTTTTCTTATCATTCATACAGAATTGGAATTATAGTTACTATTGCCGAATCGGCTCTCAATTGAATTTTATGCCCATCGACAGTCCATTCTGTTTTGGTAATCGATCAGGTAATCTATATCCTTCATTTATCCTTTTATCGATTTGATGAAATTCATAACTTAGAATGCTACTATGGTTCAAATGGCATACGATCTTCATTGATCATTCAGCCAGGATTGTTGCAAATAAATCAAACCTATCAATTCCGAGCAGATTTGATCAATGCATTAAATGCATCGCGTATCTTTACAGGATATGTACTTGTCAAAGTAGAAGAAAATGATTCAATGATCATTTCAATCAGGTATGATCGAATTCTATCACTAAATGAAAATAAATTTTCTATAAAACGAACAGTTGTGTAATCTCCGAAATATGTCTACTGGTTGATGAATATCATTTGATCAATCCGACTACACAATTAGCATTAACTTCACTCTGGTTGAATTCAGAGGTAAATCAATCTTTCAATGGTCTGATCACCTGGAATATCTATCAAGGTTCAATGAATACAACAATGCAATGGACACTTCTTCCCAATATTAGAACATATGCCTATAACTGGTTCTTCGGTAGGTGATATCTCATGTTTTTATGAAGTCCTCAATAGTAGACAACTCAAAAAAATATTTAGGAATCGATTCGGAAAATTTTACGGCAACCAAAGATCTATTCATAAATTATCCAAGTGTGAAATATTGGCGTTTTGAAGTGATTTATTCAATGGATTCGATCCATGGCATTGGAGCAATTGATTTTATGATCAATTCACCACCAGAAAATGGTACATGTTCAATTAGTCCTCATAATGGAACAACAACTACATTATTTACGATCATCTGTGAAAATTGGATCGATGCCAACGGTGTCCGAGACTATTCATTTTACAGTAAGTCTATCGATTGTAATCCCAAATTCATCATGTTGTTATTTATACTAGCATGGACAACGAATTCATCGGCATTTGCTATTCTTGGATATACGATTATTCCTACTATTCAAGTACTATTGCCAGCCAATGGAAACGATAAAACAATGATTCATGTCATTGCACGTATTCGAGATATGTATGGATGCATGACTGAAATCGATCTACCTACCGTTTCTATTGTCTTCGATATGGCAACAACGAACAATTTGATCAATGATGTCGTTACGATCCCAATAAATTTAGTCAATAATACTCAACTCAACAGTAATCCAATAGTTATAATGCTTGCTGGTGGAAATCAAAATCGAGTTAGTCAAGTACTCATTGCACAAGTACAAGCCCTGAATGCCATGAGCTTAAAGATTTTTCAAACGGCCGTTGCAGGTATGATTTTAGAGTTTTGTTCAAAAAGTTCGATAGATAATAAACATGGGTTCAATTGGAAATTTATATGAGTTTAAACATCATGTGATTTGAGACAAAATATTCGGATTTTCTTCTCTAAACATTTATCTCTCTCGATTTTAAAGTCAATTGAAACTACAAAAATTCTAATTGTGCCCTTTTTCAGAACTCTATCCGTAAATAACATGCACTTTTATATTGTTTGCTAGGCAATATATCTGCAGTGACAATCTCTGTTACATCATTAAATGATGAGCGGCAAGTTCCATCATCCTCTACAGTCAATATATCTACTATGGTCGAATACAGTCAACAATGGAATCATCTTGCAGAAGTTCGCGATTATCTAATCAGTTTCGTCACGAATCTCATGATAACAACTATCGACAGTATTATTTTACAAAGTTCGATGTTAGCTCAACTAACTGAGATAACATCTCAGTTGACACGAGATACAGCTGTACGAAGTTTTTCTTTTTTTGCTTTATTTGACATTCTTGTACTAAATTCAATATTATGTAGCTCTTGGCATCCACGCGATGTAATGAACTGGCAAATAAACTACACAATATAGCTTCAACAACAGACTATGATAATATCAAATTAGTTGTTGATTCAATTCATCGATGTGCTAGCAATACATTCCAGGTGAGTTCTATCTAGTCGATTTATTCTTTTTTTTGATGGTGTGAATTCTTCTAGGCAATCAATCTAGTATTAAACGAACGTGGTATCGTTCTTGATATTGATCGAAAACGAGCTAATATATTGCCAGTTGATTATGATACTGATCTTGAATTATCATGGTCGAATTTCAGTAAAGTTTCCTATTTTGTTTTCTAGTATTCATCATCATCTCCTTTTTCTTTTTATCTTTTCACCTCTAAAGATCTATTCGCCGAGGGTAACGATTTTTCATGGGCAACTATTGAAAAAAATCGCAACATATACTATCAACAACAGGCGGTAGCTAGCTGATGAATTTTGATTGTTTTAATTTCTTTTGCACTATTGATTTATTCAGGCAAAAACTATTAATAGTCAAACGGAGCAAACTTTCTCGATAACAACCAAGGCACTTTTGCTACACTTGAATATTGGTCAATCGACAATAGTGAATGCATCATCAGTGATCTTTTCATTAGAAAGGCTTACTTTTAATACACTTTCGAATAAGATTATTAATCTTAATCATAATACGCGAGTTCGACTTCCTCCACGAATGAACATCGAAGAGGATGGCAATACATCAGTTTTCTATCGGGTAATATTTCAGTCATGTTCAATAAACACTATTGTAAAACAAAGACCTTAATTCTAGTTTATTCTGATACCACTGGCGGCAGCAAGTCACAAATGGGTATCAATAACCAACATGTCTCGATCATTATCGGTGACATTAATCAATAATTTTGGACAGGAGATTTCGATCCAAACGATAAACAACACCATAGAACTGATCATTCCTCGTGATCCGAATCTGTCTGTTCCACCAATGGCACTTCAGAATATTGCATCGGCATCATCATCCGGTAATCTAACTAATAATCAACAATTCAATTTACATTTCATCAATGCAACTTTGCCGACTTCGAATATATCGAAATCAGTTCATTTTGAAATGTTACCAGATGATCAAACTCGAGGCTATATGATTATCTATCGATTCGATACGGTTCCACAACTGAATTCGTCCATAAATCAAACTGATGGTTGGTTCTTATTCTGTCCATCAAGTAAGTCTGAATATTTACAACCAAACAAATAGTCATTGTGACGTCCTCTAAACTTTTCTTTTGTACTGTAATCGAATCGATTTAATCTATGATTGTTTTTCATTCATAGATTTGAACAATGAAGGTCTATGGATCACTTTCATTGACAATCAACAAATGTCAAATCATCAATCGGTTATCTTCGGAGTGCGAGAATTGAATCAAACTGAATTTGATATGTATTGTTTCAATGAAACATTAAATTTACCGCCCATCACAGATCAACCTTACAATTTCACAGCTAATTATTCACTGCGTATATTCATATCGGGTTGCTACTATCGCGACTCAAATGATCAATGGCAATCGGATGGTTTAAATGTAAGTTGCTTATTGCTTTTGAAACAAAATCGAATAAATGTCGTTTGTTTCGGTCAAGGTTGGACCATTGACCAATCATTTTGAGACTCAATGTTTTTCCAGTCATCTTTCAATATTTGCCGGTGGTTTTCTTATTCTTCCAGAGCCAGTCAATTGGAGTTATGTGTTTGCCAATGCAGACTTCATGAAGAACAAGACTATTTATTTGACAATAATTATTCTCATAGTTTCCTATATTATCTTAGTAATTTACGCTCGTCGTAGAGATCAGAAAGATATCAATAAGGTCTGTCGATTTCTTTCACCATTCTTCTTATCTTGTTCATGAATTCTTCTTCTAGCTAGCAGTCACTTTTCTTCATGACAACAATTCAAGTGGAAAATATTTATATCAGCTTATATTCTTTACGGGTGCTCGAACGGGTGCCGGAACGAAATCAAAAGTGATTAATCATAAGAGTATTCTCTTCTAGAATAGTTGAATGTTTTAAATTTAGGTTCAATTCAATCTAGTAGGTGCCGAGGACGAGACAGGTACTCGAACATTGATCGATCCAAATCGAGAAATTTTACAACGTGGTTTTGTTGATTCATTCATCATCGCTGTGCCTTCGTAAATGATTAATTAGATATTCAAATTTTTCTATTTAATCATTTTAGATCTCTTGGTGCTCTACAATATATTCACATCTGGCATGATAATTCTAGTCAAGGCCGATCTGCATCATGGTTTCTGAAATATGTCATTGTATGTAATCTACAAACCATGGAAAAGACCTATTTTATTTGTCAAAATTGGTTAGCAATTGATAAAGATGATGGAATGGTAAGAATATTATTTGATTGCTGTTCGAAGAAGGTGCTGCATGTTTTGTTTCCTTACAGATTGAACGTTACTTACCGACAGCTGGTGAACTACAAACACATGATATAGCATATATTTTTGCTAAGAAAGCCTATTATAATATGTCCGATGAACATTTGTGGTTTTCAATCTTTAGTCGACCACCAGCCAGCCATTTTACTCGAGTGCAACGATGCACTTGTTGCTTTCTTCTACTCTTTACAGCTATGCTGCTGGGAATTCTCTATTACGATCAAGCTCAGCAAGCAAAAAATACCATATCTGGTGGTTTTCATCTTGGTCCATTGTACATCACACGAGAACAGGTTCATCACATAATAAATTGCATGCATCCATTCATTTAATTTGGCTTTTTGTTGTTTGAATAGATCGTGATCGGATTTATTGTCGATATTTTGTGTTTTGTTCCGAGTCTATTGTTTGTGCAATTTTTTCGACGTATTCGCCCGCGTGGTCTACATGGGCAACTTTCACCTGTTCTACAAACATTATGGAACATTGGCATGATCGATCGTAGGATTTCTCTGACTAATATGATTGAAGCATTGGCTAAGATGAAGAAGAAAAAGAAATATATGTTTCCATGGTGGTGTTTGATCATTGCCTATATTGCATCATTTCTTTTCGTTTTTATGTGTGCTTTTTTCATCATCGCACGTGGTATTCAATTTGGTGATATTAAAACTCAACAATGGTTAACATCACTTGTCACTGGCTTCTTCTCATCGATTCTCCTCTCTCAACCGATCAAAATTGTTTGTCTAGTAGCTTTCTTTGCTTTCTGTAGTCGAAAATCAATAGATGATGATCAAGAAGCTGCTGGTTATATTGACAAGGATGAAAGCATCTATTTGAATCGTGCTAAAACAGAAGGAGAATATACACATCATACAGTCAAGGTCTGTTCGATTTTTCAATTAGTGACTATTTGTTTATTTCTATTGTTGAAAGGAACGCGATTCGTTCGATGTTTCACGACGTACTCAAGTCAATAGATTGAATGAAGCTCAAAGAAACCGCGCGCGCACTATTCGTCTTCGTGACATTGCCATGTGGAAATTGACTCGACAACTAACCTATCAAATCTTTTTTATTTTTATTCTTTTTGTTGTCACTTATCTTAATCGAGATTCGAATTGTTTTGCTCAAGCTAAGCATATGCGCTACTACTTTCTCAATATTGGTCATGGAACCTATGACTATACTAAAGTAAGTGTATATGTTCAATTTTCAAAATTGTTTCTTAACTAGCTACAATCGAATATTGAAAACATATAGACTTTCCATCAATGAAAACGACGAAAGATATTTTCATCACTGATTCTAACACCAATCAATCACATCATGTCAATGATTGTCCTAGAAGAGATCATATGATACCACATGCTTTTGCAATAAGATGATTATAATGGAAACATAAGAAACAAAATAGTGATTAGGTAGAATTTGAAGATTCAACTCATTCAAAAGGAAAAATGCAGCGAATACATTTGTCTACTACATCTCGAATAGCCAAGACAATGTAGAAACCATGAAAAAATTCAATCATCTGGTTTTTATTCGATATAGTAACTAGACAATGTCGAATAATACTTATTGTGGTTGAGAAAAAAGCTGTTTATGTAATGCCTGTGAAATCAAAATGTGAAACACGAGGTGGCTCTTGCTGCTAATCACAGAGAGATCATTTTATTCTATATATCTTGAAACATATTTCTTCACTCTGTTTTTATTTTATCTTCCAGAAGTGTAATATAAAAGTAGTAACGAGACATTTTGAAATACTATCTTTGATTGCAAATCAATAGCATAACTCACAGCCTATGGGGCGAGAGAAGGAGTGCCTACAATTTTGTCGAATACAAAAAATGTCGATCGCAAATTTGTCGATAAAATTTGTCGAAAAAAAATTTGTCGATTCGACAAAATTGGAATCCAAATTTGTCGAATTCGACAAATTTTTTTAAAAAATGTCGATTATTGTATTATAACATTCCTTTCTATGAATTTCAAATTCAATTATGACCACCTAAAATCTAACTTGAAATCAAGTTGAAATCAAGTTGAAATCAAGTTGAAATCAAGTTGAAATCAACTTGAAATCATGTTTAAATTATGTTGGAGTTAAGTTTATCGAAGAGTGTGGGTGTGGGTGCTATTTGATTTTTATTCTAAACTCACACCCACTCCCATACCCACACCTACACCAAGGGGGTAAGTGCAGACGCCTAGCACCCAGTACCTGCTCAGCACCTACAGCACCTATTAGCACCTGCCAGCACCTACAGCACCTGTTCGGCACCTATACCGCATTTCACTATGAGCACCTACGACACCTTCAGCACCTGGAACCATTGTTTCATTATCTTAAGTACTTAAGACAATAGAATAGTTGTTGAAGATGCTGAAAGTGCCGTAGGTGCTCACAGTGGAATACGGTATACGTGGTGTAGGTGCTGGGTGTCTGCACTTCCCCCCTTGCCTACACCCACACATCCATACCCACCCCACACCCACACCCACCCTCCAAGTGAATTCCAACTTGATTCCAAGTTGATTCCAAGTTGATCCCAAGTTGATTTCAACTTGATTTCAAGTTAGATTTTAGGTGGTCATAATTGAATTTGAAATTCATAGAAAGGAACGTTATAATACAATAATCGACATTTTTTAATAAAATTTGTCGAATTCGACAAATTTGGATTTCAATTTTGTCGAATCGACAAATTTTTTTTCGACAAATTTTATCGACAAATTTGCGATCGACATTTTTTGTATTCGACAAATTTGATGTTTCCCCGAGAGAAGTAGGTTCGAATTTTCACCCTATCGATTTTAAATTTCCATGCAGATAAAGCACTATTACAATTGACGAGCTTCGGGTCGATGACAGAAAAATTAGTGAAAAGCATTAATGATATTCAAATCAATCGAAACAAGAAAATTATCAAAGACTATCTGAACTAAGCATATTGAAAACATGATTTTTTTCACAAGGGACATGATACACTTCTCAGTAGACTCATTGTTAATCATTTTTCCGATGAAAATAAGCAATTTTCATTAGGTATCCACTGTCGCTGATTATTGGCAATGGTTACAAAATAGTTTTGTTTCCAATATTCGAGCACAACAATGGTACAATGGCGATCCACCAAGGAATTTGAATGGTTTTATTAACGATAAAAACAATCGATTAATTGGATGGGTAGTAATGCGTCAATTGCGTGTTAGACCAGGTTTGTCTTTGACTGATTTATTCACTATATAGGTGAGGTTTGATTAGAATATGATTGTCGAATACCTGACATGTTTCGTGGTACTGTCCGATGGTGTTCAAGTGATTATAAGATTTGGACAGCAGATAGACGTTTGTTTCAACCGGGTTGGACATTAAACGCGAGCAATATTTCCTACAGTCAATCAATTGAAAATGCATTTAAGTATCGATCAAGTAATGAAATCGATTCTTATAGTCACATGACTGATCATGCCTTTTACGATGGTGGAGGATATATCTATGAATTTCGTGGTCGTTTAAATGATATAAAAAAGAATCTTACTGTTCTCCAACAACTATCATGGATTGATCGATTGACACGTGCTATTTTTATTCAATTTAGTTTGTACAATCCAAATGCAGAGCTCTTTACATCGGCAATAATAACTGTCGAATTTCTAGTTACCAGTGGTTTAATTTCAAGTTCTCGTTTTGATCCATTTCGGTTTCACAATAATCTAAAAGGTTTTTCATCCGTATTTCATTTGATTTGTGCTACAATATATCTTGTTCTTATTATCTATTTGACTCTTACGGAGATTCAATCGTTGATAAGAAAAAAACAAGCCTATTTTCGTGTATTTTGGTCTTATATTGAATGGAGTATCATTGGATGTTCATGGGCAAGCGTTGCTCTAGTTATATGGCGTTATCGAGAAATGTCTCGTATTGGTATTCTCTTTCATAAGACAAATGGCATGCAATATCTCAATTTAGAATTGGTGGCTTCAGTTGATAATTATTTAACATGTCTTCTCGGCTTATGTTGTTGTCTTGCCATGATTAAACTTATCGGTTTTTTTCGTTTTAATCGACGTCTCTCAGTCTTTAATCGTACTCTTCAATATGCTGCAAAAGATCTTCTATATTTTTCATTACAATTCTCTATTATTGCATTTGCTTTTATTGCTTTATTTTATTTGCTCTTTACAGCTGCAGTTCAATCATGTTCAACTCTTCTACTTACTACTCAAATGTTGTTTGAAACGTTTTTACTCAAATTCAACACAGCTGAATTACAAGCGGCACACTCTTTTTTGGGCCCATTTACATTTGCTCTATTTATATTTTTACTTGTTTTCATCGGTTATACTATGTTTGTTTCTTTGATCATTGATGCGTTTCATAGAGCCTTACACGAAGATAACTCGAATGACAATAATGAAGAATTGATTGCGTTTGTTTTGTCTAAGTTCAAACGATGGATATGTAAGTGTAAAATATTTAATATATTCGAAATAATGTTTTTACAATCTCATTAAGGTTTGTGCCAATCTAGCATTGAAGAACATGATGTACAAACGCATTTGGAATATGAAGAGCAGGTTCATCGATTTTCTGAAAGAATTGATCAACTTCTTGCAGCTTTAGAACGAGTAGGTTCATAT
This sequence comes from Rotaria sp. Silwood1, assembly GCA_905250075.1. Classification (NCBI taxonomy): domain Eukaryota; kingdom Metazoa; phylum Rotifera; class Eurotatoria; order Philodinida; family Philodinidae; genus Rotaria; species Rotaria sp. Silwood1. The sequence goes on along the minus strand of CAJNOP010000009.1, from coordinate 1,960,651 downwards.
TAACTTTATTCAGTTCGATATATTCATTGTTTTTCCATTTCTGTAGCTTTTTATCGATCGTCTTCAAGCAAAACCCCTATCACAATCATGAGTGTTTTCTTGAAGAATGAAAAACATATGATATGGGACTTTAAATACAGTGACTCAACAGTTGAACTTAATCTTTGTGCATTATTTTTCGTACTTTCTTCTAATAACATGGCATTCGTTTGTGAAAGACAGCTTATTGTTTGATGTCCGTGCTTTATATAAAATACCACTCTCATCGATGTTGTTAACTAATGTTTTGAAAATGAAATTCCATTGAATATGTTAGTGAACTTTTGATAGAATAAGTATGATGACTCCTAGTATTGCATTATGCTCAATGAATAGGAATCGAATATTTTTCTGAGAAGAACCTGGAGTAGAAATGGAATATTCGACGGTATGGGTGTCGGTGTAATGATTCAATGAAGACTTGATTCACATCCATACGCATACCTATTCTTTAATTATCACGAGTAGATTTCAACAAACTTTTGGCCAGATGATATGCCACTATTATTATGAAAAACAGTCAATCATGTTGAAAATTTATTCAGCACTTTTTCATCAAACACGAGGTATTCTATATCGAAGAGTCATCTTATATTGTTCAATCGTGCAACAAATGTATCGATTCATACACAATAAATGTTTTAGTTTTTGTAACTAGATAGAGAATAAGATGACCACGATGAAAACGGACGTTATAGATGAAAACTTTTAACCAATAGGAGAAGATTGTATCTTGTCGTCTATATTTATTGATTTCGAAATACAGCCGTGAGTCATCTGAAAGACAGCGCGATAGAATATGACCTTATTGGTCGGTAATGCAATTGTATAAGTCCTATAGGCACTATCGATTTCTATCCATCAAGTAAGATTCTTTGCCATAGATATTGTTTTTGCAACTGACAATCTATGGAAAAAAGAAAAATGGAGTGTGGACGTTGTATTTCTTACAATTGAATAGCTCTGTGAATATATTTGTCGATGCTTCATATGCTAACGTTTATCTAACTTTGCGGTACTGCCATCTTTTCAAAAATTGCTTTTGAATTTTACATGTTCATTCCTTTTTCACGGATTGAGAAAAAATAACAAATCACTTTTTCATCGACAACTGTGCAGTGACCAGCGTACTAACTATGTTGAATCAAAAAAGAGAAGAGCCGCAAACTACTATTTCTCACAATGGAGCAAGTAGCAGGTATGGTGATGGTCACTGAGGATGATAACTCGAGATTGCTTCCTCTGATCCAAATGTGTCAAAACATCGAAAATATTCATGTGGTTTAGTATCATGCCTTGTGTATCGATGACATTGAGGTAATCATAAAAGAGTGAACGTATGAGATTCGAAAGAAATGCTTATTGTACTGAGTCAGTCGACTGGCCTCTTTGTTGCTGCTGACCAGTGCCTGAGTTATATCAATTTCACAAATAGTAATGGGTATATTATCTTGAGTGTTTGTTTTTTATGTATTACCTCTTCTGGCCGGTATACACGCTTGTCAACAACTGATATAGGTACTACTTTTTTTTTTTGAAGACGGCAATGACTCTACATTATTATCTTTTCAATATAAAAAAATTGTTCAGATTCATACGAAACAGAAATATTCACAATTACCTATCACTAAGAAGATGGATATTACCGAAAAGCAGATATTCCAATTTACTGTGCTTGAACTAACGGCAACAGTAACGAGAGATTTGTCCAAATCCATAACCACTATAGTCGTATTTTTTCTTCACTAGGTGTTGCTCAATATATTGCAACGCATGACACATGATGATGACGTTAAAGAATACTTTATTGACATGTGCAGAAAATATTATTTTCATAATAAATATCACGTCATAATGGTGGAACGTTTTCGCACCACATTCAAGCCGAGGATACTATTCAATGATATACGAGCAATTCCTTTCTCTTTCATCTTTTGAATCGAATATTGCGAACCGACAATTCGGAATTGCTTCTCTCATCTAGACTTTGCTTTATCTGTTTATGCAATGTATTGAAAAATAAAAACTACTATCGAGGGCAACCCATGTAGAAAAAGTGAATCAAAATCACTGTTAAGTACTTTTAATATTAATAAAGTAAAATAAAGTAACTTTTCTTACTACTTTTCACTTTTTATTGTATTTTCTCATACTTTTCCACTTTTGAAAGTACTAAAAAGTTACTTTGGCTACATTTTTTTTACATGGGAAAACTGACACTATTTTGTGATCAAAAAGTGTCAATAGGCAAAATTAAATCTCTTTGAAAAAATATCGTTAATTTCATCACGACAAATGGTTTTCTATCTACTTCGTTCGATATTGAAATAGCGGTTGTGTTTGCTAAACATGAAGTACCGTATAGCAAACCATCCTGCTTTGTTTTATTTGAAATTCGAGCTGCGGTATCAGTAAAATCAGCAGTCTTTACGTCGATTGAAACTGAAAGTAACTTTATCGGAGAAAGAGAAGTCCTTTCTAGTTCGAACACCATTTTTTAAATCTACTCAATTGGTTTTAATGATCGCTTTCAAATTATGGAGAATGACAATGACAACATTTACAAGAGAGAAATAACTGACTTTTTCATCAATTGTAAATAAAGAGATCACTTATTCAAAAAAGATCTAATTTTGAACATTTTATGCCTTGGTTTTAAATTTTTACTGACAATTTAAGTGTGTAAGTAGAATTTGGTTGCTAAAAAAAGATGATTCGTACATTTAAAGAATAAATGATTGATTTTTTTCAATTTAAAGTTGACAGAAAATCAAAAAGCCACGTAGTTTGTCCTCAAAATCCAGAGCTGTAGAAAACAACTATCAACAAGTGAATGCAGCTGTTACTGCCAATGAGACAAGAGAAAACTTCTTGATCGCTACACATTAACAACAGCGTTACAAAAGATATTTTCTATATCTAATCAATATGTTCAATCGAAAAGAATAAAAATGATATGAAATTGCTCTTGGATTATTTTCCTAGAACGATTATTCATAGCAAACCTTTATTGACTTTGTCGTCCGTCTAGTATGGAAAAAAGGAAAGAAGAATCATACCTACATTGATCCTGATTTTAGTCTATCTGTTGAACAACTAGATTATAGATTCAAGTTCTCCATAAAAATACCTAGCTGCTTTCAACTATCTAAAGAAAGACTAGAAAAGGTTCATTTTTGAGTTAATAACTCTAGGTGAAATATGAAAAAACTAGTGTTCTACCAGATGACAGAATATTAAAAAATTAATTCGGATGGAAAAGTTTTTGACGATTTAAAATATGGTTTCCTACATAACTGAGTCTGAAAGTGTATATTAGCTGCTATCGTGTGAATACTCAAATTTAGCACTACAAGTGACATATAATCTACTATGTTCCAAGTCTCTAGCGATGTGACAGTTAGATATAGTTCCTTGTTAGACAATATTTCAGTTGGAAGGATAAAATCAATTCATATTTTTTTATCAGTATGACGATTTCAAAACAACTCACGTAGTATATGTAGAGAATGAGGAAGAAGTAATCATGTTATGATATATGGATCAACACAGACAGAATTATAGTTCGAAAAATCTGTTTACTGTATTATAAACACCAAAAACACGTACTTCCACAAGGATTTATACTAAACTGTTTCTCTGTCGAATATTTATATATATTTACTTGATTCTTTTTTTTTTGTTTGAATGTCTTCATTCTCATTCATTTTCTTAGAATAATAAGTAATATTCTAATGGAAAAGAAGTTCATCTTTCGACATAATTTTGTCTGTGTATGGTATTCAGCGACTGTACGTCTCTTATTATCTGAACAAGAAAATCGAAAGAAAAAATCATATTCTTTCGAAAGTAGAAAAGTTCACATTTTTCGCCACTATCTTTTATACGGACCTGTGTAATTGATGATCAAACGGGAAACAAAATGTTCAAATAAACTAGTTCTATAAAAGATTTTCGTTGTATTACTTCAAGAACGGTTTTTTCTTCTTGGGTTTACCTCAAATTTTTGACTTTTTTTTTTTATTAAAAGTGAAGCTTACAGAATCGATTCAATTCCTTTATTCAATGATGATTCATCTTTTTCAACTTGGAGTTTCCATAAAATAAATACACCAATTACGAATAAAATACTTTTACAGAAAAAAAAACATTAAGCCTGAAATTTTAATGTTAACATAATATATGATTGTATAATAATTTTATTTTACAAGACAATGAAGTCAATATGACCCATATTATGATTTTAATTAATTGTAAAGTATACAATACAGAAAAAAATTCAGTGAGAAGCATCTGTTTTGGATGTTTTTTGATAATTATCAAAGGATCTATTTACTTATTCATTTGGTGGTAAAGTATATGCAATAAAATGAATTAATATATGCTGAAAACAATCAAATATTGATCGTTACTCTCTGTAATTTTAAAGTAATAACGTTTATAAATATTTTCTTTTTACGAAAACAATCATCTTGATCGATTGTAAATGTTTATTGGCTCATTCTACAACAAAATTTCCTTGTATTTGATCTTGTTCATCACTACTCAGTTTTACTATTTTTATTAATATGTATGTTTCGTAAATTTTTAACGGTTAATCGAATAAAACAAATTGTTTTTCTTCTGTATTAAACGCCGACCATGATCATAGTTTTCAAATCACAATGACAAAAGATTAAAATACTTTACTCTGGATAGAATCAAGAAACATCAAAAGTACGTTGAGCTACTCTTTATTATCTACGTTTTAATTAGAGCACACAATTGTCCTCTAATCCCAATAGAAAAAGGAAAAAGTCATTGACATTGTATATTCTTTTTCACTTATGAGAAGCCTTATTATTATATTTGTGTCCGTTCATATTTTTATTAATTTATATTTTTGTCTATAAAAATAAATCTGGTTAACATTGCAGCATTATATTTATTGCAAAAAATTAAGCAATATAATGTTTCTTTTTTGTTTTTGTACATATAATATACATATGATCATAATAAACAACCAAATATCAACATTATTTTTACATAACTTATTGATAATATCCTTCTAATCAATGTTGTTCAGAAATGACATAATGTACAAGAAATAGACAATTAAAAATCCTATGAATAAAAAGAATAGGGCAGTAATTGAGATGTTGCAGACAAGAGTGATTTTTGACATTCTTCTGGCACCTAAGATATCTCCACTTTCTTTTCGTTGTCTCGTTTTTAATGATAATACTACAGTAATCAGACCTATCATAGCACCTAAGATTACATTGACCAATGACCAAGACATATAATCTCGAATACGAACTGTTTCCAAATGAATATAATCATCAGGAACTATAGCACTTTGATATGCTTCTGAAGTCTTTGTAATATCAACTGTAGGTGGTGAATATAAAGGAGGATTTAATGGTGGTGTCATTGCATAAGGTGGTGGTGGTCCGTGTATTGGATATGTAGATAGTGATATTAGTTGCATAGGTAATGTTGGTAGATCACAGGTATCAGCTCTACGTTCATCAGGATTGTTCATGTTACTGTGCATTGCTGAACTATAATAATTATAAAAAGTCTCAATTTCCTTTTTATGACGAATATATTGTTTTCAAATCGACAGTACCAAAAACAATTGTTAAATACAATAGTGCGAAGCTTTTCCACTCTATTTATCTATCACAATGTATTACGTTATGACAATAATAGAAAAAGAACGTGTTAGACATCAATAATCTTGATAAATCTTTTATTTACGTGTCATCCAACATCTAGATTTTCACTGACACTTATATTCTTGTGGATATTCGATGAATAAGATATATTTACACTTAATAATTTTGCTTTGTTCAACGGCAGAGAAAAAAAAATAGTCCTACTTATACTAATATTGAAAGATAGAAAATAGATGGCACAGAAAAAAACCGGTCATGACTAAAAGAGTAAAAAGAAAGTTAATAAAGAAAGAGGAAAATATGTCTGACATGTTTGATAAATAACGTGTGACATAGAATTTAAATTTGTTAAACTGCTAACTTTCATCCAAATGATGAACTCTAAAATCATATTCAGTTTAATAATTTTCCTAATATTTTCTGTTCGATTAATAAATCTTGTTTATTAAAGCACGCTTTCTATGACGTCTCAACACAAAAATAACTTTAATAATTTATTTCTGCACTGTGATATTACGATAATAATAATGAGATATTGCATCGAAACCTGACTTTTACGTCAATTGACATATCTTCAAAGACAAAGGTCATAAAGTCACATAGAAAGAATTAAATAAAAAAACGATTTCTGTTGAGTAGCTTCGCCACTTGCAAGTAAACTTTCTTTTACACTCATATTTTATTTACATTTATTTGAACATTACTTTATTAATACATCGCGACTAACAATTAGAACATGAATAGAGTTGTCCTAGTTAAATTGAACCATTATATTAAATTTGCATTAAATTATTATGCTTGTTATTCTTTAATGGCTAGTGTGAACGTTTCTAGACAAAATACTTGTTTACTTATTGATTTGATTAAATGAGAAAGCGAGAAGCAGTCCAATGAAAATTGGGCGATGCGTAAAATAATGGAGAAATTTATAATAAAAGAACAAAAACTGTTTTTAATAGACGTTTCAACTCAGAAGAATAAGCTAAACCGATACGAAAAAAAAGATGGAAGGCCGTATTAGCGAATAACAAATTACTATAAAGAAGCATATGTTTCTCTGATACATGCAGCATATGAACTAAAATGGTTTTCCAAAAAAACTAAAATCTTTAGATCCACAGATTTTTATGAAGTTATCTCAAAATTAATTCTAATAGAAAACTAAAACTAACTACAAGTATTTTGAGGGTGTGGCTGTTGGTATCAGTGTATGGAGAGCCTAAGCAGACCCACACCGACATCCAAACTCAGACATAAATCTATGTTACACTCACACTCACCCATTTATTGTCAATTTCTCAGTCGCTTAAAAGTAAATAGCTTGAAAAATGGCTATGTCCACTCTGCTTTTACATATTACTACGACCAAAATTAGAATGAGTATTGGTAATTTATGAACTGATATTGTTTCTTTTTTTCATACAGCTGAAAGCTGTTGTTTTTTTATTATCATTTTCTTAACTATGTTTCTCATTTGTCAAGTTTTGTATTGATTAGTTTTTGCGTCGACTAATGTTCATAGATCCAATAAAAAAGAAGATTATACAATAGGATACAATTATATAGACTAGTCTAAGTTCGAAGTTCAATAAGTTATTGATATTGTCCATTGGATAATTTAGATCCATTGAATATATGAATTTATGAAATGAAATTTCATGTAATGCCCAGAATGAATTTCTACATCTTAATAGTTTCTCTTTGATGACTCTACTCCTTTTGTTATTATCATATGGTTTAGTAAATTTAAAATTGTGTCTAGATGCTCTGATATGCTCGACAATATTACAAATTACAGAATTACATGTCTTTACATTGACCTAGATGTTGAGTTATTCTTTTTTCAACATCTTTGTCTGTTTGATCAGTATAAATCTTGTCACACTCATCCTGTTTTATTTATAAACTACTTCAATCTTTTTAATCACATCACATTCGATCTTGTCTTTAAAGCTATCGTCAATTATTCTGTTCTTGTTAAAAAGAATTCTGCCCTTCAAATGAAAAAATTATCTAAAGATGCGCCTGAGCTTACGACTAAATATAAAAGATTTATGGCCTATATAACTTAGTACTGTTTTTGTCCTTTCATTATTATTATTTGAATTAATATTTTTATTTCTATTAGATTGTTGACTTTTTATTTTTACTCTTTGCATATCCTACTTTTTATTGTCTTTTCTATCGCCTGCTTTGAATAATCATTTTTAATCAACACGTTTTTCAAATAATTAATCTTCAAGTTCAAAAGACATTATTTGAACAAATCCTATATGCTGTTACCATTAATAATTTAATAAGTTCAATTTTTTTGTACTTAGCTAAATATATGTTCCATTTCATATTTTAAATGATATTGAATTATTTTTTTTTAAATTGATGTTTCAAATACATTTCTTACTTTTTACATCTTTACATCGAGATATGGGATCATATTATTATTAGTTTTAACTATACAGGAAACTTAATATTCATATATAATTAACTAAAACAATCTAATATTTTTCAAGTATGCTCTTTTGGTCCAACTATGATCTCAAATACATTATCTACATAAGGCAATCATTTCTTTATTTTAAATTCTTGGTTCTATGTATATAATTTTCTAATTTCTTGATAAATATATCCACTAAGATAGTAATAAACTAAAAGTTAAGTGAACGATGTATATATATGAAACTTTTTATTTGTTTGTTTGTCAACCATCGACACTACAGGGTGGCCCAAAAGTCACGGACCAAACAAAAAATTGAATATCTCCATTAAGGCTCGAGCAAACGAGCTGATTCTTTTATCAGTGATAGAGGTATGTACAAGCTTTATATCCATAAAGACATGTCTAAGGAGATCCTTTGCTAAATATCACTATCGACCTCAACAAGAAAATGATACTTTCTCACAGATAGGAAAAGAAAACAATATACTTAACAAAGGTTTCCACTAGCCTTGTTCGTATGGATTTGGAGTGTAAACATGCCTCCATACTTGGTAAAAAAATCAGCTCGTTTGCTCAAGCCTTAATGGAGATATTCAATTTTTTGTTTGGTGCGTGACTTTTGGGCCACCCTGTAGTTTATGATATAATTTTAGAAATATTGGTACGGTACAGCTTTTTTCATTTATGTGATTCAATAGCATTGAATAAATGTAAGGTTTCCATGTTATTTGTTCATTCATTTGAATTGCATTTATTTATGTTTCTTGCTATGAAACAAGTAAGAATGTCTATCATGTGTCACAAGCTCTAGTTTCCAGTATTAAACACTAAATAAATCTACATTTGTGGATAAGTAAACAGTTAGTCTATTTTGGTAACCAAATATGAATTTTAATTTAGGAACCTTTTTATTGTAATATACACTATATATAGCATCATTCAATATTATACTACATTTCTAACTATACTGTATCAATCTGATGATCCGATCATGGTGTAAGAACACATCCCATGCGATGATATGTATTGTATAATTACCACTATATTTATAATTAGAGGATATAGTTCTTTTCCAGATCCACGATAACGTGGCATTCACATTCTTTGATGTACGCTGTTAATTAGATTAATTAATGTATAAGATGGTGTTGATCTGAAGAAAAACCATATCTTCTAATTATAAATATAAAAATGTTTTTTTTTACAGTATGTATCATTGCACGGGATGTCTTCTTACATCGTAATCTGGTCACCAGAACGATACAATATGATAAGAGACTTGAGATGATGTATAGTATATCTTACAATGAAAAGATCCATAAATTAAAATTTCTACTTGGTCACCAAAATAGACTAAGTGTTTACTTATCCACAAATGTGGATTTATTTAAGCAATTGATTCTGGATAGCAGAATCTGTAACAAATGGTAACCCTTCCTCAAATAAACATTTTTTTCCCGAACTTCTTCTCATGTCAATTGAACAAAACGCAAACTATTTACTAATTATTGCAATCAGACCAATGGTTCGATGTCCACATCATAAAATAAATTGTTGATCTAAATGTTTAATTCACCAGAAAAAGAATGAAGCGATTAATTTATTACTTATGAATAGTGTATTTATCTTTGCATAGAATCATTGAACATAGACTAAAACAATCCTTTTATCAAAATATCAATAGGGAAGTTTTCTTATTTATATGTATTGACGAGATTTTCGCAAATCATTAACTTAACAAATCTATTACTGATGTATTCTTCTGATTTCAAAGTTTCAAAAGAATACTTCCATATCAACTAGATTCTAAAATAATGTGCCGTGCATATAATATTAATAATCGAGGGACAAGTTTTTTTTAATCTTTTCTATTCATTATACTTATGAAGTAAATAAAATGATTAATCTTGTCATATATATATATATATATATAGAATGTCAGTTACTCTTTATTGAAGTCGTTTAGTTCATCAATGAAATAAATCAAAATTTATTGTTTAGCTTAATCAAAGCATATTTATGCTTTTTTTTTTTCTTTAATTATAAAAGTTTAACTACTGTTAGTGTCAGAATTAATGAGAGATGGCTGTAAACTCAATAACTCGATAAGAGCAATAGTTATCCATCCTCCATCTTCAGCAATTCAAAGAGGAGAATCCTAGACACATTTTTAGTTGATGCTATGTAGAACAAAATTATTTTAAAACTCATAATCTCAGCAAAACATTCAAAAATAAAATCCACGAATATAATATTCCTTTTCGATGTCTCAATATTAGGCAAACAAAATAATGTATCTATTCAGTGAAATCTTATAGAATTCTGTTGATTGTCAGAAAATTAGCTAACTTTTTATTAAAATCTCTTTGAAACGAAGTACTGTTTTTATGCATGTTTTTTGAATGTTTCGAAAAGTTGATGAGTTTTAAAATAATTTTGTCTTATATGGTATCAAACAAAAAGACATCTGGAATCCTTCTATTTTGAATGCTGAAAACCACAGATCGCTAATTGCTATTATTATCGAGTTATTAAGATTATACTCACTTACTTTCTACTCGACAATTATAAATAATTGATGCATTGAAATGAAAAATGTTCCTATGTTGACGGATCTTCTCTTTCTAACTCTTTGTATAAATATAAAATGTGTTGATCAATTGATTATTTATTTTATTCATGGAGTAGCATCTGTTATTCTTACAACTGAATCTATAACTGTTTTCATTTAGTTTAATTATCGCGCAAGTTAAAAGAAAAAAACGAGAATAGCATCTCATTTTGTAGACTGCTTTGTGTTTTAATTCTCTTAAATGTTAAAAGTAAAAAGAAGGACGAGTTTTCTATATAAATAAACAAAACATTCTACTGTGTGTTAAACAATGATTGCCATCAATTCAATATCGATTATTTGCATCTCGCGTTTCATCAAATATTGTTCCAATGTTTGATTGTCAAGATGATCATAACACAAAAGGACAATGTGCGATGTATATATTTAGAAAAATAGATATGACACTAACCATAATATACGTGCTTATTATCTTCATTTTGAGTTTCAATACAATACTTCACACAGCTATTAATTTAGATAAAGTCTATAATGATGTCTAACTTGGCAACTTATTCATTAGTTTTTACTAGTATTTATTTAATCATTTGGTAGATTTCTTGAATATAAAATGTTGTCATCAGAATTTGAATACGACACGTCACCAACGCAAGTTAGTGATTTATTCAACCTTGCTCAATTTGTTTTTTTATTAAGTGCAATACTTGACAGAAAATATTTAACATGCATTTTTCTTTCTTGACACACACAATAACGTTTGTTATGTTTGTTGTGCATCAATAGGTGGTTGAGTTTGTTAGAATCTTTCGTCAGAGTATATATATATTATTTTCGTTGTATTCAATAATCACTCGTATAGTTAAATCAGGATCTAAAGTAATTTTTCAGCAGACAAAAAAAATGAGAGTGAATTAAATAAACAATGTATGTCTAATTATCTTAAATTATGAAGCTCTCATATAAGAAGAAAAAATACACGGTTGCTACATAAGTGTTAGCATTATGATGAATATTCAAGTTTGAATCAATATAAAAAATGAATACAGAATAAGAAAAATGTTTATATTTTAAAGAGAAAGAAAAAAGGGAAAATAGAAGGTATTAAGTAATCTGAAAGATTACTTTGATGCAAATAAAGTATCGATTGTTTTTTTAATGCTGCACGAACTATAAAGTAGTCAAAATAATTTTTCTTCTAACAGTTTAACAAGAACAAATATGAATGCAATGAATGTAAAAACAAAAATGTATCGTATACCTTTGTCGCTATATTGGGAAAAATATTGGCATCCATGGCCCATAGGAATATTAGCTACATTTCAATTAATTATGGCATTTACAACTATTAGTATGGAAATTGGTAATGCAGTCGTAGACTTATTTAGAGCTAATGTTTATTCAGGTTTTTGGTCGTTTCCATTTATGATTTCAGCAACAATTGCTACATATGCATGTGGTAAGATAAATGAATTCTTTGATCACAAAATATGATTGGTAATTTAGTTTGTGCAACAAAGACACAAACAAAAGCAATCGTTGCATTGATTCTTCAAATAATATCAATGTTAGTCATGCTTGTTGTCATAGGTTTTTTAATAACTTTTATTGCTACTAATTTTACATTATGTTTGGGATTTCAATGTTTTCAAACATCATCGTCATCGCATTCATCGTCAACTTACACTACTATTAAACAAGTTTTTATTGTATGTGAACTTGTTTTTTCAATTATTTATACTATACTTTCAATAATCTATATAATTCTTTTTATAAAATGTTATAACAAAATATCGCGTATTCATCCTATAGTTCATTCTTTACCTGTATCAAGCGGTATTAGTAATAAAACATTAACAAACTTTTCACGTTCACGTCAATCTGGATCAGTATCAACTATCAGTAATAATCGATCTAATATAAATGAACAAGTACGTCTTGTGTCTTCAACATATGCATATAATGGTGCACAAAAAGTATGTCCAAATTGTAAACATGTTTCATCTTATATGCCACAAGAAAATATTATTGAATGTCCAAAATGTGGATATCAATCAAATTTAGTTGAACATGCACAACAATATTAAAGAAAAACAAAATAGTTATTATTATTATTATTATTATTGTTTTTAAAAATACACACAAACAAATACGTAAATGTATACAAATATATATATATATTGTTTTTTTATTATGGACGTCGTGTACCACGCCATAGTTTGGTTTTTTGTTGTACAGTAGTACGAAAAAGTGGTACAACAACAAGAAGACCTAATGTTGATATAATTGTTAAAAGAAGAAAAATACAAAAAAGAATTTTATCAATTTTTGTTGCTATAACACGCCAATCATTTGTTATTTTTTGATCATGTTCAAGTTCTTTTTGTTTATGTAATAGAATATGTAATGTATCTTGAATTTCATCATGTATTGTTGCAACTGAACTTGAACGTGACATTGATCGATCTTTTAGATGAATTTCTTCAGGAAATAAACGTGTTGAACGTTTACGTTTAGTTTCTTCTAATAACTGTTGTTGTTGCTGTTGTTGTAATAATTTTTGTTGTTCTTGTATATCATCATTATCAATTTCGATTGAATTTGCCTTTAAAATAGAAATATTTTTAAAGATATTCTTTTTTCTTGATTTTTATCTATGCAAAAAAAAATTTCTATTTTCAATTATGTGACTTATCTAAAATTAAATAATATTTCGCTTATCTCTGGAGAATATTTTTTTCTTTTCCGATAGAATAAGGTTTTTGTACTATAAAATAATTTTTCTTTCATTAAAAGTAAATTATGAAGAACAAAATGTTAATACGACATATATATAATTACATACATCGTCTTCGTATAATAATAGAAAAGATAATATATAAAAATATATCTTTCTATGTTTTAATACACTATGAAGTTTTTCTTATAAGCATTATATGAAAATATTTTAATGAATGTAGTTAAATAATTAAAAAAAAACTATTTATCAAATAAATTTTATTTAAAATTATATTTTTTAAAGTTCAAAACATAAAATATTTCTTTTATTGTTTGTTTTTTAAGAAATTATTCTATAAGATTTACTAACCTCAGTTGTTATGGTTGGTGTTTTAATATTAGTTTCATTAGTATTCATATAAGATAATAAAATTCCGTTAGCTGTTGAATAATTTTTTGTATTTTGATTTTGATTTTGATTTTTATCAAAAAAATTTATTCTAGGTCGTAATTCTCCTTTATTTTTATATATTTTAAATCGTTTTGATCTTCCCATTGTTCGAACAACATTTGCTACTGATATACTTAATAATTGTTGAAGCCAAAATGGTATTTCATTTTTTTTCGGACCACGATAATGAAGATTAAGAACTAAGACTGTCATCATTACTGATACACTTGTCATAGCCATAACAGCAGTTAAATATAAACCTTAAATAAAATTTAGAAAAAAAAACTTAAAATCTCAAAATTCTTCAACTCACTTATTAAGGGAATGTGTTCACTTGTTTCTGGCATACTTTCAGCAATAGCTAACATAAATACACTAAATGCAAGTAATACTGTTATACCAAGTGCAATTTTTTCACCTGATTCTGGTGGTAAACAAAAAACAAGTAACGTTAAAATAGATAACATAACACAAGGAAAAACAACTGAATATAAATAATATAGAATACGTCGTCGTATACGAACATAAAATGTTATATCTGGAAATGGTTCTGGACAACATGCATATCTTACAATATTTACTTGATATGATGTATCAACTAAATCCCATTCACCATTTGGAACATAATTTGATAATTCAATAGCATGAAAACGTTGTTCAATTGATACTTGATAACCATTATAGGTCCAACTACCAAATTTTAATTTACATTCTTGTTCATCATATGGAAAATAGGTTACATCAATTTGACATGTACTCTTTAATCGTGTTGGTATTGGCCAAAATACACTACCATTATGAATAAGCATAGCATTTGCTTGCATTGTATTACTATTGGAAAATTCATCAGCATTCTAGAATATTTTTGTCATCGAAATAATTTTTCAAAGAAACTTTCTTATCTTACATTATATAGAACAATATCAGGTAACCAAATGAGTTTTGATGGAAGATTAAGACGACGAATACCATTAAAATCAGCTGGATTCCATTGAAGAAATTCATCAGACCTAGATAAGAAAAATATAGATTATGACAAATAATAAATTTATCTTAAATATTTATACCATTCTTGATCTAACCATACATTTGAAATTAATATTTGATTTTTCTCAATCTAAAAATTATAAATAAAATAAATTTTTTTTTTCTTTGATTGTCTAAAATCAATTATACTAACCATATCAAATATTTGTGTTAGTGTTAAACCTAATTTAACTGGTACTGCTAGACTAGCATTTCGTACAGGTCGAACATTATTTGAATAATTACTATACATTATAGAATTAAAGAAGAAATTAACAACAAAGTAATAAATTTTACAATATATTATATTTTACCGCATTAAAAAAAATAAAAGACGTTGTTCATCTGAACAATTAACATGAATTTGATTATCACAATCGATAAGAGCACCAAATGGTGATCGAAAATCTTGACATTTACTCACATCGGCTGAAAAAACAAAAACAGTAAATATTATTATTATTATTATTATTATTACTTTTAGAATGATAATAAAAATAAAAAAAAAAGGGAATAACCTAAAACTAATGATATGTATATGCAGCTGTTTGATCTCTTCTTATCAATCCTTGATACAGTTTTGAATGACAAATATAGCGATTTACCCTTCAGGCTATAGTAACAACTGACGATATTACACAGTAGGCGGATAAAACTATGACAAATATTCATTTCAAACATCATCGAAATAACAAGTGAATTCATATTAAGAATATGTGGTCATATGTCTTGAAAAGAACTAATTGTCAGGATTTTAATCAAGACTATTGTTAAAAATAGATGAATTCCTGTTATGAAAAGATATTCTCATAGTCATGAATGTATAAACATAAAATGAGACTGTGACAACTATAAATCTTGCTAAGTACACTTATTTTTAAATATATATATCTACCTACCGAGTAATGCAGTGTATATAATCATTATGTATAATAATAATACTATGGATCGATTGTATGACACAAGAAATAAATGTTCCATGTTTGTATATTTTATTACAAATCGTTGTTCAACTAATTTTGTTTTACTCTTCTTGTTCAATATATCGTTGCTTCTCGTTTTTGAAGAGAAAAAAAAATAACAATAACTTAAGTGTTGACGAACTCTAATGTTCTCTCGTTTTGATGCTATGCTTGCTTGCCTTTCCGAGACGATGTCTTCTGCTCTTCTTCACCCGGAGAAAGGGAGAAATGAAGAGCGAAATAACCGGAAAGCAAAGAGATACAAAATGTACTTGGCGACAACTATAAGAAAAAAAAAACGATAAATACAAAACTAAATGGTCTTGTATTACGTGCACACGTATGTACTAATCATACACATTCAATTATTTTCCATTTGTATATATATATATGTAAAAGGAAAAAAATAGAATAAATAATTGTATATCTCTATTCATTTGTATTATATGAATTATTCTGACAATAATTCTTACTCGTGTAAAGATGAATTATTATTGTCATATGGATATGATGTATAATATGTATCAAAGCATTTAACTAATAGAGATACAGATGTATATATGCATGTGAAGATACATAGAGAGTCTGCAATATTCTCATGATAGATAAGAATATATTAGTGTCTTTGTCAAAAAGTGATCGTCTGCATCTGTAATGACAAGTATCATATAAATCAGATTTCTCCTAGCAAATGGATAGATTGAAAACATCCGTTTTTATTTCTATCTATTTATTAAATTTATGATGTGAGGCCAACAAGTGCAGTTTGACAAATTATATTCAGAACAAAAAAACAAAAATTTTATTAAATATGAATGTCATAATGAATTAAGACTAATAACAAAAACAAAACAGAAGAAATAATTAGAACAAAGATAACAGCTTCAAATGGATATACATGTTTATTATTAATAAAAGACATTCTATTCTCAATGAATAATATGTTCACACCGGACCTATGTTAATCATCAAGAATATTTTGTGTTTTTTTTATTGTTCTCTTTTAAAGATCATTCATTCGTATTCGACTATCCATACTTATATGTTGCGATAAACTGTTCGATCTAATGATAACATCATTATCCGTTGTACCATTTAATGTATGTCGAGATTTCAATACACTACGAAAATCAATTTGTTTTGTTTCATTTATTGTTCGACGTTTTGTTAATGTTTGTCCAGTACTTAAATCTTGACCAGTTTTACGAAGTAAAACATGAAATGGATATTTTGGTTGGGTAGACATTGATGGTTCCTAGAAAAAGAAAGAGATGATGATTTCAGAATCTTCTTTTTTTTTTAAGAGTTTAAATCTCTAATCTTAGAGTAAATAAAATATGACTTATATAAAGATATTTTTTAAGGATATTTGATGTCATAATATATAATGAACTGTCATATTTTGTATTTTGAATAAAACATATATTAAAAAATGATTGACATTTCCGATTGTATTCTTTAAAAAAAATTTAATGTAGTTTTTTTTTTTCAAGAAACGAGATCAACTTCTTGATGAATGAATTATTATTGTAAAATTCTAGGACAACAAAATTGAACTTTCTAATCATCATAAATATTATTGTAATAGAAAAGCAAATATCTATTATTCGCCTCTTATTCACTATAAATGTTAAGTAAAAAAGTAGATATGTACAGTTGCAAGATTCAAATAATACTACTGTATTTTGAACCATGAACTTTGTATTATGAACTCCATATCATGAAACTACGCATAAAAATTTAGATACGGTTTTTGAAATGATTTAGCATTATTAAGAATAATGGTTCTGGACAATTTTTCTGTAACGAGTGCAATCAACTCTTATTTACTCTATACATATGATTTCTTTCGTTCTACCTAACGAATACACAAACATTTAATAATTATAGCTATTCGGCGTCTTGCTTTCCTATTAGTAGAAGAAAAAATAGACATTTACATTGTCTGTAAAAATTGCTGATTCTACCGTAGTGAAAAAATACGATCCGTATATGGTCAAAAACTTCAAAATGACTGTTAATAATAACTTATAAAAGATTTATATGAAATTACAAATCAATAAATTTACAGTCTAGAACAGGGTTGTCAATAACTTTTAGAGATGGGAGGGACAAACAAGTCGACTATGAGTACCTTAATCCTCCAATTGCTAGAAATAGTGATTGGAAGAGAAGAACAAAACACACCGTGCACCGGCTTCTACCAAAATAGGTAATCTGTCACAGATAAGCAAATGGCGTGTCAAAATCCAGTTTCTCTTCAAAGTTATCACGAATCTTTAGAGAATTAGCAGGAAGTCGAACATTTCAGAGAGAAAGCCTCTCTAATCAAGAATTCTGTCCTAGAATGTTTTTATGAATAATTATAAGTTAAAATTACCCGTGCAATAGGTTTTGGTTGTTGTTTTGGAGATGATGTAGCATAAGCAGGTAGATTGGATTTATTTTGTAATTTATTATTATTTAAACCAGATTGTCCAATAAAACGTGCTCGTATTCCTCCAATATTTGATGACCGATTAACATTTGAATTTACACCATTATTTAATTGAGTAAAACGTTTAATAGCAGGTTGATGAATATTAATATGTTGCCGTTGATATTCTTGTACTGCATTTAAAACAGTTGTCGCTTTTGGACTACGACTTTGTTCAATAGATGAATTTATTTGTGATGATGTTGTATTGATTTGTATATGATTTTTTATTGGATTAGAATGATGAGTTATAACGGATGTCGTTATTTGAGCACGAGCAAACATATCTCGAACTTGAGCAAATTTTGACACGGATGATGTAGGAGATGGAGAACGATTTGAATAAGATGTTAATATTAAATTATGATGTATTGGTGATAAACGTGATGTAAGAGATAATATTGATGATGATGAATTTATTGGTATTTTAATTGGATTTAATGAATCAGAATGTGATAATGGTGATGAAAACGCTCCACATGTTGATGGCAATGGTAATGGTGGTGGTGGTGGAAATAAATGTTGAATAATTTTATTAGCCTGTTTATAATTATTATTATTAATATGATTATTTGGTATTATTTCAATTGATTTTAATGAAACACAATAATTTGTACGAACAATTTTTGTAAAAAAATCATTATTTAGTAATTCAATTTGTTGTAAAAAACAAAACATTAAAATATTTAAACGTTGTTTATAAATAGCATAAGCTTTTCGAAGCATATAACCACGATAATATTTTTGTATTATAATTGCAGCCGTTTCTCGATTTAAAGGTTTTTTTGTTAATTGAATAAAATGACGTCGTTGTAAATATCCACGTATACATGATTGAATACATATAATTGCTTTTTCTTTTATTTGTTCATCAGTTATCATCGACTAAGAAAATGCAAAAAAATATTAAATAAGAAGATTTCTTTTTTTTATTGAAAACAAAAGAAAAAAAGAACAAACTCGTGAAAATTTTGGATGTCGATTAAGTTCTTGAATAATTATATCATTTGAATGTTTATATTGACGACGCTTAAGATATAAACGTGCTAAATGCATACGTACATATGATTGTATGATTATAACGGCATTGACCATATCAGCATAGAGACGTGTTAATTGTTCAGCATGATAATATTTTAGAAATATTTTACTTTTACCTTTAACAAAAATAAATAAAAAAAAAGAAAATATTCAAAATGGAAAGAAAAATAAAATAATATGCAAACCAGTTGTCCAATTTTGCATTTTTAATTTATGTAAAATATTTTCACAAGTTTCACGTGTTACTGGTAAATCCATAGTGATTGGATAGACAAGAATTGAATAACGTTGAATAAAATTTGCAAATGGAATACGATGTGAATAACCAAAACGACGTATTTTTGCCGCTATAGGAAACAAGACAAAAGATCTTTTATAAGTTTTTGGATTTAATTTAATTCGATTTTATGTAATAGAATACAAAATAATAGGCCTAGACTACATATAACTATCCGAATAATGAGATATTACTAATAGATTTTATTTTAAGCATAAGAAATTTGATTATCGATCAGTAATATAGATTTGTGAATAACATATTCTTATATGGTTTTCAACTACTAGATGAAGTATTACGTGACAACATTTGTACGATTTTATTGTTCAATAGTTTAATATTAATTTTACGAATATTTCTAAATGAAACTTTGTTAATTTTTAATAAATATTAAACTAATGAAAGAAAATACAGAACTGTCGTCAACCTACCTAGACGGAGATCTATTTACTACAATGATGTAAGAAAATAAGATTTTTTCTCTTCATTTCGAGACGATGTGCAATTTTTTAGAATAAAGTTTTCATTTTACACAGGAGACAAAGTCATATTATTCAAGAAAGGTTCGATCAATATCAGAATAGCGTTCATTTAAATCTTGTTACTATATGTTACCGCAGGAAGGGAAAAAAAAGGAATCAACACAGAATATATTTTTCTTTTTGCCTGAGAACCACATCAGCATTAACTGTAATGTATAGCGTACCAACTGACTTAAAGGTGTTCTCCCATTTCTTGGTTTTGACCGAAAGTTCGATTTCGAGATGGGCATCAAATATGAAGGTCTGAAGTGAAATGCGAAATTAGAACGATTGTTGGACTCTAAAAAGCTTACTGTTACAGAGTTATTGAATTTTCAGAATTTTTTCTTTTCTTTTACTTAGTGTAATGCAAATCATCAGTGTTCTCAATCCTAGTTGCTTACGACCTCTCTCCAACTTTGTTGAACTCGGACTAAAACTTTTACCTTAAGTACTTGGAATTATCCTTCAGTGATTTAATCAGTTGTTTACAGTTTTTTGAATTTTTTTTCGACTTCATTGGGTTCTGAACTTTTTAACGTATTTCTCTGAAAGAAAAAAAAATCTGGTTTTTCCAGAACGCTGAAAAATAACTTTGAAGTATCTTCGAAAAAATTTTCAATTGAATTGGATAAAGTTTGATAGGGATAGTGTTGTAAAAGGATGCAGTCCTATGGAAAATTCTTTTGAATTTTTTTTATTTCAAACACGTATCTCCTGATTCCAGGTGCTCTACATATGGTAAAACTTTCAATTTGAACGATTGTACCCTCTTCGAGAATCAGAAATGATCAAAATAATAGACGGAGGAGAGGGAAAGAGCGAATACCCTAAAGTGTTTCATTACAATTTGTTGCAAACAATGACTATAGCTAATTTAGATGTATCTCTTCGAGACACTCGAACTTCTAAAAAGATGGCTTTTCGATCCGTCTAATATTCCAAAGCAATAGAACTTATCGACCATCTTTATATGACGGTTCAAAATTGTACATTGTGCTCATTAAACACAATGGAGGCCGATATTACATCGAAGAATTATGACGCAAATGAAGAAGTGGATTTATTGATTTACATTTTTCTTGCTGATATTTTATATAAAGAAAAAAAAAAGGTTTAGATTGACTATGATATTACATGATAGACCTTAATAAGTGTTATCTTGAAATTGATCAGACCTTCTTGAATGATTACGGCTCTGTCTCATGTATCTTAAATGCAAAATTCTATGTTACAAAATTGCAGATCTAAACTTCTTGGAATAAAGAAAAAAACCTATGGAAAAACTAAACATTCATAATCTCACAAAGTCCTAGTCATAGTCAAACTATAGACTCGAACGGCGATCGATAGTCAAATATCTCCCTTTGTAAATGTTATAAGAATATTCATAAAAAATCAATACAATCATCTATAGAAAGTTGTCTATCACTGTTCAAGTCTTGACATAAGACCTCTTTCTTCAAAAAAGTCAATTTTCGTCAGAAAAATCGAAAGAGAGATAATAGCCAGAGCTCTGATTTTTCATAAATGATATCATTTTTTTATTTGGTACCTCGTTTTCTGCTAAACATTATAATGTCTTTCATCTTCTTCTGTTTGGAAAATACACTTGTTTTACACGAAAAGTGGCAAATCTTATCCGTTTTTTGAATTCGCAATCATAAATTCTTTCAAGATCATCATTCTATGTATTTAGGTTTTTTTCTGTTTGAAATAGTGTGTGAAGTTGCAATGCCCCACAGAACCCACTTTTTGAATCAAGTCTCTTGAATTATTGTATAGAAAAAGCACTTCTATATATACATGATCATGTTTTGACAGACTTTCGAGGTATTGAACATGTCATTCTTTTTTTCTTCGTATAAAAGGTAAAAATTAAAAGAAATGCTCTTCTATGCACTAGAATTTGACATATTCTTTCAAATCAAAAAAGAAATTAAATTTATAGAATGTGGACTCACAAAGAATTTTGTGTTGTAAAAAGGGCCTTGTTTATTGAATATCTTCCCCGAACATCATGACATAGAGCTGAAAATTTTTACCATAGTCACTACAACTTCAACATATTCTTAAAAATTCGTACGATTTCAAAGTACTTGGACCAAGATTGAATTTTGATTTCGACAAAAATTTTCTCATTCAATCCAGTATCGAACGAATCTCACTTTGGTAACCTAATAAATATATGGATGATACTGTCCATTGATAAAATATATTTCAAGTTTCATATGGTTTATTGAAAGTTTATATATTTA
Source organism: Rotaria sp. Silwood1 (assembly GCA_905250075.1). NCBI lineage: Eukaryota > Metazoa > Rotifera > Eurotatoria > Philodinida > Philodinidae > Rotaria > Rotaria sp. Silwood1. Next base: position 1,938,216 of record CAJNOP010000009.1, on the reverse strand, counting down.
ATTTTAATTAAAATTAATTCTTCATTCATTTACAAAAGGAACTTAAAAGTCGTCAAAATATTTCTTATAGCCAAAAAAAAAACATTCATCTTACGAACTGCTTTTGGACTTATTCTACTCTTGCTGAAACTTTCTTAAGAATTCAAAGAGTGGATTATAGTTCGAGTAACTCCATCGTAGGTCGAGACTAAAATTTCAGTTAATTCCATATATTTCCACTCAAAACATATAATATGTCAAATGCTATTGTTTGAAAAATATTTCTTCATGTAAGTAATATTTATCAAAGAATAAAAGATCAAAAGTAGATTACCTGCTAAAATACCACTATATTTTAATTGTTCAAGAACAGTTTGAGTATCGAAACAACCTGGTATTCGATCATTATTTGGTTTAAAACAACGAACAAATTTTGGTGAACCATGAATCATTTTTGAAAAAAGATCTGTTAATGAATAACGAAAATAAGTCGTAACAGTTGCTTGTACACGATTATGACTAGCATTTAATGGCATTAATGTATTAGTTAAATCAAAATTTGATTCTGTATTCATTGGATTATAACGTTGAGATTCATTTTCTTGTAATGTACCAGTTTTTGTTAATGGTAATTGAAATAATGTACTAATTAATTGGACATTAGATGAACGTAAAATTTGAATAATTTCTGGTGCTAAATAATCACGATTTTTTTCAAGAAAACCACGTGCATCATATTGAACTTGACCAGCAAAATGTATTATTGAAAATGAAGGAATTGATTGATGTGTTGATGATGATGCCGAAGAAATTGAACTCGATGAAAAACTTGATTTTGACCGAATGTATAATGGAGAACTTGAAAAATTTGCATTTAATTTATCTACTAATGTATAATCAGTTGCTTTTGGAAAACGACTTTCTTCATCAATTAATGCTAACATTCCAACCTAAATATACAATTCATAGTTTGCAAAAAAAAATTCCTTTTTTTTTTGTAATGCTATTACAATGGGTTTTAAATTTATGTTAAATCAGAAATACTACTTAACAGAACAGAGATTATACAATGTAGCATGAATAGAGATGTAAGTCTATTGACTGCAACATCAAAATAGATTGTAGATTTTCGAAAATTTTCGAGATCCCGAAGCAGTCTTTGGGAATAAGAAAGTTTTTTGAAAAAAATGAATTGAAAACTTTTAACTGCTACAGAATAATGCATTAGTTTACATCTATCCTAACATAGAAAGAGCATTGAGATTAACAGATGAACTGTTTGAAAATAAAATCCATCAATATTCATAGTAAAGTTTATTCAGCATAATTGTTACACATGAAGAAATTTATTTCAAATTATCTTGCATTAAAAACTTTATCCTTTTGACTACAATCATTTTTAAGTCTCGACAGAATGAGTTTACATATGAACTAGAGTATAAACGTTAGTTGAATATCTCTCGATCAATTTGAGTACTCAAGTTGCCAATTCAAATCATATTATATTGATGAATATCATCATCATCTCTAATGGAAGTAATATGTGCATGAGAATGGCACCTTTCATTCTAAAAATAAACGTGTCGTAGTTTGTTGACTAAATATTTGGTTGAATATACTGAACTTATGCATTTCATAAATCTTTCAATCTAAATTTCTTATCAATTAATTATTGTTCGAGAATACGCTCATAAAATGATCAATATTCAAGAGTAGACGGTCTTCAAGCGGTCTTGACGGGATCAAATCTACTTCCATTGGCTCAATCCTAAGATCTTATTATTTTGAGCTCCAACAATAGAAATTACTAATTACAATTACACTAGAAAAGTAGTAATTGATCACTTGTGCACAAATTAGAGACATGTTGAAGGATAATTCAATAAATAACTTCTTTTCTTCTAATGATATTGTATACTATACAGTCTATGGGGAAACGATAAATGTTGTTATTCTTCGTTTCATCAATGCAACCACTATATTAGCCTACTATACACATTGATGTAATCCTTCAATAAGTTTCGAAGTACATCATTCGTTCTCTCGACGAACTTTGACTTATACTGTTGAGTTTTGTCTAAACTTAGAATTAAATTACTTCATACTTTTCTGGCTCCGAAAGATAAATAATATCGCCGCCCTAGTAATTGACATCTACAATAAGATCCTTTTGCTGCATTGAATACTAAAGCATGCAATATGGAAACTAGGTAGAATCTAAGGTCGATGGTTTAGATTTATAGAATTCTTTGGAAAGATTCTAAAAAGTTCCAGAATGATCTAAGCACTGGTATTACTGCTGCATCCTTTCCTGTTTTTAGAAAACCGTATTCAATAAGCATTTAGCTCTCCCTCTCACTGTCTTATCCAGCGTGAGGACTGAAAGTGAGCCGTCCATTTGAGGGTCAAATTGATTCTCCTGGAGTTGGCAATTACTGTAGCATATACTACGTATCTATGTTCCAAAAATAGATGTTCACGTTTCCGAAATTTGAGTATTATATTATATTGAGAATATTTATTAATAACTTACTGGTTTACTGAGAAACATATCAAGTAATGGTCTATTATCATAAAATGTAAAATCCATTTTAGGTGGTAATGGTAAAACAGCTAAATTTTCATTAATATATTCTTGTCGTTCACATGCAAAAACATGTTGATTAAAATAATATTGAATTTGTTCATTAGCTATATTAATACATAATTGTTCAAATGTATTTGTTGAAAAATTTTCAAAACCAAATATATCTAAAATAGCTATTTTAAGTTCATGATTATCTTGTTGTAATTCATTAACTGATTGAATTAATGATGTATTTTGTTTAATTGTTGAAAGAGAAAATGATGGTGATGATGACAATTGTTTGGTATTTGTTGCAAGATTATTTGATGATTGATAATGCTTTTTAAGATTATTTTCAACAGTTTGTTTTCTTAATGATAAATTTATTTCACTTGTTGCACGATTTGTTAAATTTAAACGTCCATGTTTTGATGAAAAATTTTTTTTATCAATCATTGATGTGCCATTTGATGATGATGATGCAGCAACAGCTTTTGTCCAGTTATCAATTAAATTTTTAATTGATTTATCATCATTTTGACAATGTTCAGATAATGATTTATTATTTAAATCATTTATTCTATTCGATGTTCGAGTATTATTATTATTACTATTAGTTGGATTTGGTGGTGATGGTGATGGTGATGAATTATTACTTGTTTTATTATTATTATTATTATTTATATTTAAAAGATTATCACCAATATCATCATCATCATCATCATTATCACCTTCAGATTGTTGTAATTGAAGTAAAAATGTTGATGATGATGGTGTCATATCAAGAAAATCAAGTGTACGACGCATTGCACACATAACTGTTGGTGGTGGATATGATGTAACCATTGTTAAATTTTGATTATTAGTATCATATTCTGTATCGAAATTTTCATCAACTTCATTTTCACTTTGATCATCTTGATTATTATTATTATTTGTATTATAATTATTAACGGTATATGATCGTATACTTGAATCTTCATCTATAATTGTATTTGATTTATCTTTTGAATTAATAGCTGATGGTGAAAGAAGTGCTGATATTCGATTAACAATCCATGAAAATAAACGATTATAAACTAAAATAATAGAAAATATTAAATGAAATTTTATATATATAAGACTCAATTAAGAATATAAATACAATATAGATATAGAAGAATTATTTTGAACGAAAGAACAATAGATCTTCTTGTTTTAAGTCATTGTGATAACAATGTTTACATATAGAAAAACTGTTATCGCTCATCATAAGGAGATTGTTGTATTTATCAAAATGTCACAGTCAAAGTGGCTTTTTTTAAACTGCAACGTTTATTATTAGTGAATTCTTTTCTGCCAAAGACAGAATTTGTATACAATATTAATTATGTTCAGCTAATATGTAAGATATTTCAATGAATTATAAAAGATTCCAATGAAATGAACTAGCAGAATGAATTTAAAGTCATTTTGAAAAGCACGTTTGATTGTTCCTTTTATTATACAAAATGATGCAAGACTTCTCAGCTAATCTTTACTTTTTTTGCTGAAAAACGAATAATTAACTTATTATTTTAGAAATCGTGTTTTATATAGCTCCTCAGGAAATACATAATGATCTATCATAAAAATGTGTTAGATTGGATTTTTTCCAACTGTAACTGAAATAAGACGATTTAATTTTTTCAAAGGAGAGAATTACTTCTTTTCTAGTATAGAGATGTAAATGAAAGAGCTGATCATGAAAAGATCAAATAATCGAGGAGAGCAAAACCTACTTCAAATAGGCACATTCACTTTCACATATAGATACAAATAAATTAAAACTCCCGTTGAGCATAAAATATTATTTAGTTCATGACCGATAAGTATTGATATGTAAAGTTGTTTTTTTCTTTACTCCCTGAAACAATAAGAAATTAATCGGAAGTCTCCAGAAAAGAAATGTGAAGGGACGAGATCTTGATCATGACGATGGAAGAAAAATTTGTTCCTATTGGAACTAGAGACTATAGTTAAAGATTTTAGGGTTTTAAGTGGATTATCGTGTAAATCATATTAAACACAAAATAACTCAAGAGAGATGACACAAAAAAGTACTTCTCGCCAACTAAATAAAATTAAAAACACAAGTATTGAAGGATTTTTTAAAAATGTAATGCAAATAAATTCTGGAATAGTTTTTTCGAAACCAGGATCTGTATCAAATAAACTTGGTCCGGTAAATTTCTAATACACAGATATGTCGATCTGGAATACTATTCCTACGTTCCATCATTTTCCTGTGATAACCATCTCATCCGTACATCTTCATTTGATTCTTTTCTGTTATTGAACAACTTAAATTTCATCTTTTATTTTTACTATTAAAAAGACAAGACCCGGAGCCACCGAGATCTTGTTAGTATAAGTCTTGAGTTTATCAATCCCCACACTCTTCTATCAAAATTCATTCAGAAAACAATTATCGATGTTCGTTTTTTTTCTTTGAAATAGATAATATTTTGCAATTGAATTCGAAGAAATTTTTTCCTCATATACATAACTTACGTGCTTTTGCCATTGCATCTCTTGTTGTTTGTGATTCTTGTAATGTTGTTGAACGTTGAATAGTTTCACCTCGTGTAACAATATTACATGTTGTTAATGCTAAATCAAATTGTGCTATATCTAAACCAAATAATTCACAAACAATATTTAATAAATATCGATCTGTTAAACATGTTTTTCCATCAATAAAATATCCTTCATTTTGATGAAAATTCATATTTCCGAAATGTAATAGTCCAGCTAATATACGATAAATTGATTTAATTTCATCATATTGAAATCCAATAATTTCAAAACATTTTTCAATTGTTTTAAATTTTTCTTTAAAATTTTCTGATAAATCTTGTTCATCATTTAAATCCGTTTTTAAATATCTATATATTTGATTTTTTGATAAATAAAAAGCTTGTTCATCATTTGGTAATGATGATGCTAAACCATGAAATAAATAATAAAAAATATGAAAATTTCTTTCAGCATGTCCTTGATTAACAACACGAGTTTTTTCTAATAAATATTCTGATAAACGTGCACCTGTAACACGTCCTTGTTTAGTAAATAACATTTCAAGATATTTACCAAAACGTGATGAATTATCATTAATTATTGTTCGTGCATTACCAAAACCTTCAATTAATGGATTAATTTGTAAAATTTTTTCTTGTAAACTTTTATTTGGTGCATTGCCAAGAAATGTTAATTGTTTAACAAGAAAATTAGCTGATTGAGTTTTACCAGAACCACTTTCACCTGATATAACAATATATTGATTTTCTGAATCATGTAACATAGCTTGATAAGTAAAATCTGCTAAAGCATATATATGTGGAGGTTGTTCACGTTTTATACATGAACGATAACGTATCATTGCATCTTTACCATATATAGGTAATGCACGAAATGGATTAACAGCCTAAAAAAAAAAAAATAAAACCAATTTCTTTACAAAAAAAATTATTTATTTGGATTTAAGAGTGTGGGTGACTTATTTGAAAATGCACTGAAAGAATAATACATTCCGAGTAGATTCAGTAGGATGTGATGATTTGGTATTATGTGACAGAATTTTGAATAGGGCTCTTTTTTATGACATATTCATGAAAAGAAAGTCTTGACTAACTAAACAAGAGTGAACTGAAGAAGAATTCGAATCTAAAACTTATGAAATGAGAAGCCATCATTCTAACCACTGATGCGGAGACCACTTCGGCTACACCATTCAGATTTCAATGATTATTTTTGCTTATAGATACTGGATAGTGTTTTATAAAAATTCTACGAAGATTTGAGTTCCTCTTGCGAGTTCATGAAGCTATCGATTTTTAATGTATCTACTTCTTAGAGATCACAGATTTGCAGATCTTCTGAAAACCTAGAACTTTTTTAAAATGCCCATATTTCAAAACTCGATAGTTTAGTCAAATATCAGTCAAAACTCAAATCCTATTGGAGCTTTTATTAGAACACTATGCAGTATGTATAAGCCAAAAATTCTTAGAATCAGAAGAAATTTGTAAAAATTTCAGAACAGTAATGATCGATATAAATTTATTCTGCTATGTATAGAATGTATCCGTTCAGGAATTAATTTAAGCTAGTGAATTAGTTGCAGGGAAATGCCTAGAGAGAATTTATGTTTCTAGAGTAGATCTACTAAGGAAGCATTTGATATTAAGAAGTTTTTTTAACAACTTCTGTGATACAATAACGTTTTAAAAATTAATCTACTGAACAGAAGTTAATCCAACGATAGATTAATTTATATTGAGATGTCTTCAGATAAATCTTTTAAAGAACATCATACTACCATAATATACGACATAGAAAAAATGTATTCCGAATTTTTAAACAAATCTAATAAATCCAAAAAAAAATAAGTTTCAGTAGTTCCTCAAAACTTACAAGAAGAATATCACCAATATAAGTATAAATTTGATTGGATAAAAATCGATTATACATATAAGTCATTATTGATTGTTCATCAAAATTTTCTAATTGTGCTAAATCATCTGTTGATATTGAATTATTTGGATAATATGAATCATACGTTGAATTATAAAAATATTTATTAGAAGATTTTTTATTTAATGATGGATGACGAACAGGTATATCATCAGAATTTTGATCATATAAATAAAATTGTGATGAACGATTTTCATTTAATATTTGTTTTTGTTTTCGTCGAGATTGAGATTTTCGTTTGGTTTTATAACTTTGATTATGATGTCCGTTTTCAATAGGTGGTGGTGGTGCTGGTCGTTTATGATTTTCATGTGGTTTACTAATCATTTGTAACATACGTTTTGAAGGTTGAACAATGGATTCAACTGTTGGTGAATAGGTTCCTGTTGCTGTTTCAATAGCAATTGATGAACATGTTTCTGATTTTCCTCTTATATGTCCATTTTTAACACCACATGTTTCACGACTTGTTTTTTTAACACATAAATCATAACAACGTTTATTACGTTGAACAATTTGTACAATATGATGACGTGCTTCAATACCATCACTAGGTATTTGTGTTAGAAATGGATGATTTAACATATATGCAACTGTAGGTCGAGTTTCGAAATCTTTTATTAAACATTGACGAATAAAATCATTAAATTCATTTGACCATGCTTCAGGCTGACGTAAACTTGGAGGTGGATTTCGAGGAATAGAAACAAGTGCACGCATTGGATGCATTTCAGCAAGTGGAGGTTCACCTGTAAAACATAAGAAACAAAATCAAAAAAAGAACTTGTCAATGCGACTTGTTTCGGGTTATAATATGGCAGTCACATGTTTTCTTTAACTCCATTGTAGTACTACAAAGTGGATTAAGGAAAATGTCTCTAGTAGGCTATAGTTGTTTTCCAAGGATGATAGATCCCCAGGGAAATGATCTGTCTTATCTATTTCTGCATTTCGAACAGAAATGTTTTTTTTTTTGGTGTTCGGTTTTGTGAAACACGATCCAAAAGGGATGTTGAAGTATATAAAGTAGAATCTTGGACCCATTAGACTATCGCATCGTCCCAGATCTCGCAAAATGTTGTTGATATTCGATCGAAGACCATATGTTCATAACATCTCCTTCTAATATTTGGACTATCTTCTTATTCTATTTTTTAAGAACTATGTAAAAGGATCGCGAAGGTGACTAAACATAAACAAATACCTTCAGCTATTTCAATAGCTGTTATACCAGTTGACCACACATCAGCACGTGTATCATAATTACAATCCATTTGTCTTTCACATGCAATAACTTCCGGTGCCATAAAAAATGGTGTACCAACCGATGTATTACGTCGTCCATTTGTTGGATTCAGATAAGCACTAACGCCAAAATCAATTAATTTAATATGACCATCACCTGTTATTAAAATATTATGACCTTTAACATCACGATGAACAACATTATTTGAATGAAGATGATATAAAGCTTTTAATGTTTCACGTATAATATAAGCAATAATAGATTCATCAAGACGTTCATTTGCTTTAAGCATTGATTTAGCTAAATCAGTAACACTACCACTTGTACATAATTCCATAACTAACCATAATTGATCAAGATGATAAGTTGAAGATGCTACTGTTGGACTAATAAGACTATTTATTGAATTAGTTTCTATGGAAAGAAGACTTGTTTTATCAATGAGTGTTGGTGATGAAATAATTGGATTACGAGGTGGAGGTGGTAAAGGTGGTGAACCACGTTTTAAATAAGCACCATAGAAACGACAAAGATTTTCATGACTTGAAAGTTCAAGAAGTACACGATATTCTTGTTCGATTTCTTCACGAACTTCATTAGTTAGATGCATAATTTTTACAGCAGCATTAAAATCAGAATTACGCATATTTTTTGCCTAAATAAAAATAATTAATTAATACAAAAGAAAAAAAAAAGGAAGAGCTATTTTTTTCGTAATCTATTTACACGAAATACTTCTCCATAGGTCCCATCACCAATATTTTCAAGTAATTGCCATTCACGATCAGGTGATGGTAAATCATCAAGTCGAAAAAAATTTGTCTTTTGATGATCAGATGTTAATGAAATGGTTTGTTGTTGTTGTTGTTGTCGAGATGGTGGACGTGAACGAGTACGAGGTGGAATAGGTGGTATTGGTTCCGGTGGTGGATGATGATGATAAAGTAATTGTGGCATTTAAAATCTTAACAAAATCAAATTACTCGTAATTCTAAATCGATCAACTACGAAACAAGTAGAAAGACAAAAAAAACGACGTGATTGTTAACGTTCTTCTTTCATATTGAACAGTTGATGTCGTTTGTTTCTCTTGTTCTTTTAATCCGTTCGATCAATAAGACCACACCTTATAACCAACAAATCATTAGTGAGTACACGTCTCATCAATTAATTTTTCTTTTCCATAGACAAAACAAGGAAGAATATTGTTTGTATTATCTTTTCTACCTCTCTTTCTTTCGTCAAAAAGATATTGATTGTTACAATGATCAAATAACATATTGTTCATTGTTGAAGATTAGTAAAGCATGATTTTTGACTTTCATGAAATATATGTTTAACATAAGTGAAAGTCAATAAGAAAAAAAATATTGTCTCTTACTTCATTCTTCCGTAAACATACAGATCGGTTAGAAAGAATAGGATTGAGACAATAATCAAGACTAATCTCTGATAATGACTACTCAATTATTGATATTAGACAAAAGAAAAAGTCGAATAATCTTATCTAAAATAACACGTACAAGCATTAGTTTTATCATGTGTAAATATAGATTTGTGTTCTTGTTTTTCTTTTTCCTATCATCAATTAATAGACATTGTTCATGAATGATTCGATTTTCATTTCATTTATTAGAGATGATACCAACATTACAACTTCTCTACTAATGTATTGAAAGAAACTATGAAACAAAAATCAATTTAGAAGGATTATATTATTAATTTATTTCCTGGTTTTATTTGACGAATTCTAAAAAAATTTTTTTAGCTAATGAATATTTCGAAAACCAAACGTGTGTAATTTCTATATTTGATATAATTAATAGATTTACTATTTTAGATTGATTAAAATTATATTTAAAAATTAAAAAGTCGTTAGCCAAATTCCTATGTGACTAAAATATAAAACACCATGTAGCTGCTGTTGTTAACCACTAGAAGATTATTTTATTTTATTTATTTTGGGACATATTTTTTCACCACCCGATTATTTAATCTTTCAAAAATGCAATAAGAAAGAAGGTCATATATATAATAAGGAGACGTTATTGATATACGGCGTTTGATTTTGAATATCAATCAAGTCTGTGACTATCTGTAACCTTGTGAATGATTGTTTATTTCACCGCTTCGTACGACGAAAAGTTCAAAATAAGAGTCATGTATCCAAAGGGCATCTTGATAAGAAACTCTGATAAACCATGAACTTTGTTAAAGATTGTCAGTCTGAGATATTTTTTCGTGTTGATATGTTTTTGCAAGATTAAGAATATTGTAGCTGCTGTGTTTACTATTGAAAATAAAATTAACTAAAACATAGGTTAATATTTTCTAAATCTTAAATTTTCGAATGACAGAATTTTTTTCATCCAACTGTTCTTATTAGTTAAATACCGAGAAATTCAAAATGTGAAATGGTTTTGGCGTGTTTGGACTGAGGTACTCGAATTTTAAGGTAATGATCGTATACATGTGACGTCCGCAATTTAGTTTCAAAAGATTTTTTTTTGATTATTTTTCATGATGGTTTGATAGAACTCATTGATTTGCACAAGAAAAAGACATGTATGAAGTTCAATAATAAAATTTTACAAAAAAAGTTCAAGATATCATCACTTTGAAATAAAAAAGAAAATATACTGAAATTTCTAAGTTTCGTAAAACCCTCTCAATTGAATTCAATGCGTGACTTTTCTTGTACAGCTCGATGAGCTCAGTCAAACCATCATGAAAAATATTTCCAAAAATCTTCTGAAACTTTGAACTGTAAGATCACACGTATGCAATCAATACCTTAGAATTAGAATATTTCAGCCGAGGCACGCCATACTTTAAATTTGTGAGTTTGACAATAAGATCTTTAATTTGACGCGCATATATTCAATGTTCTTGAATTACAACATACGAACTTCCATTATCAGTCACACAATCGATAGAGATGAAAAAAACTGCTTATTAAAATAACTTTTGATACATCCAGAATCATCAAGACAATCTTGAGAAGGTTTTTTTTTATACTAATGGGAAATATGCCATCTTGAAGCAAACCAATCTGATTGAACTGTTTTTTACAACACTATTACTTTGATGCATTATCATATGGAGGATTTGTCAAAGGCACTTTCATTGAATTCTTCTCAATGGCCTACATCTGGTGAAAACGTTTCTCGAATTTATAAAAAATATGAAATAACACTAAAACGACACGCATTTTTGTTTTTTTTCTAAAAGACATTGTGAGAAATTGAAGGAGTTGTTTTGTTGATATCCTTCCATATTAATGTTCATTGAACTACTTCATCACTTCAATCATACTTATATTACTACGAACACACTGTTCTATAATACTCACACAAAGAGAAGAGAGACAAAAACAAACACATCATCAAGAACAATACGATAAGACACAAGCTATACATAGAAGAGAAATGGAGTGTAACGGTCATTTACATTTACAAATACTTGTTGTCTTTGAAACATATTTATCCTCTAAATGGTTCCTCATTGGCTAGCTACTTCATATAAAAAAATCATTGAAGCGTATAAGATTATAGATGAGTGCCCAAAGGCGCTTTCATAATGCAGAAAAAGCATTTAAAACTAAGCGAAGCAAAATTTCTTTCAAATCTACTTGATTTCATACTAAAACAATATTAGCATAATGCTTTTATAAAAGGGCATCGTACTCAAAATCAATTTCTATTTAGAAACGTACTCTGACTATTTTACCATTTTCATGGTCTCCTAATAATTTTCATCTACAATATAGCTCACACGGAACTGACACCGTAACAAAAATATATAACTGCTAAATTTGATTTTTTTAGATGAGTTAAGAAGAAAACTGCTTCGCTTAGATCAGTGGGATGATGTATCTATATAAAATATTTTCCACTGATGAATAAAAATTACCCAATAGGCATTACATCACTAGCACTATTCGGATGATGTATCTTTAAAAAAAGTTAAATAATTAATATTAAGAATTTATTATCAATAAATTATTTTGTCTGAACCTTTACATGGCTGCGTTGTAAAGGAACAACACTCACTCAACCGAATAGCTTTACAGTCCTGTAAGCTTTTATAAATATTATGACTCTGTCGATGAAACAAATTATTCACTATTGATATTTTTATCAAAACCTAATTGATCTAATTGACAGGACATATCAAAGAGTGTGGGTGCCGCAGTGTCATTCTTGTGTAGTTATATTCTTTTTTTGTCTCCGTTTTGTTGAATATAATCTTAATTGATAATGTACAATGAAGCAACTGTTACGAACGCCCTCTATCGATCATTTCTTTTATCAAATAAGATCAATCCAGAGTGTACCTTTTTTCGTTACATCCATAGTGTCCTTTCAAACAGAACAAACAACGAGCAAGGTCATTGATAGTTTGAAAGTGGTATAATTTATAAAAAAAAGGTGTTTTTTTTTGGTCAAATCACGATCTAGTTTTCATTAATATTTCAGATGATTTTTCATCTCATCACTTTATTTTCCATTTTGATTCAATCGATTACGTTTGCTCAAGTACTCGGTGAGTAATAAAAAAAAAAGAACTTAGTTGACTCACTAATATGCTTTATGCATGTTATAACTTCATTTAATCTTTCTAATTTTTTTTCAACTAAAAAGAATGTCCGTATGGCTGGGAAGAATTTACTGGCACGGCTTCATGCTATCGTTTTGTTCGTTATCCAAGAGCAACTTATGATAATGCTCGAGCTCTTTGTCAGGTCGGTTAAATTAATTAATTAATTGTTCTTTTTTTTTGTTTCATACTAAAATAGTTGTGTATAGACGGATCTTTTAAGTGTTGAGTCTTTACCAGAACATTTATTCATAACAAATTTATTAAATATCAATGATCCATCAACACAACGTTGGATAACAAGTGGAAGACGTAATGGACCATTTTGGCAATGGGTTAAATCATCGGGTGTAATTAATTTACAATATGATCAAGGATGGTTACCACGTACAGAAGAAGAACAACAAATACGAACTTTTCTTGTTTATGCTTATCAAAGTATGTTATTAGTTATTTTTTAATTTAAATCATTTTCTTCTTCTAGGTAGTCAATGGGGTTGGTTACCATATGATATTACACCTGCAGAAACCTTACCATTTATTTGTGAAATTCCCATACGAGAGACTTATGGTGTTATGTCTAGTTATCGTGGCATTGGTAAGATGAAATATGTTCTTTTTGTTTAAATGTTATATTTTTGTCTTTGTGGTTTTTTTCAGAATATGGTCTTCCATCAAATATTGAACAACGTTTTATTCCACGTGCACCAAAATTTTATGAACAACCACAAGATCAAGAATTTGGTCGAATTGATCAAATTACACTTGGTGTTGGTAGTACATTTGGTATTAGTAAATTATCTTTAGCTGTTGTTGTTACATTAACATGTCGAGCTGATGCTTATCCAGTTTCTGATTATTAGTATGTAGATTATAGCAAAAAATATATATATTAGAAATTCTTGCATTTTAGTTGGTTTCGTATGATTGGTGGTACTATATCTGAATCGATATTTGTTAATCTATCAGATCCACGATATTTTCAACATGGTGGAAATTTAATGGTAAAGATTAGTTTATTTTTCAATTAAAGTATTATGCAGTTGTCATCAAAAGTCCTGTTACTGGTGTACACACTAGAACTAAAGAGATGTGTGTGTATGCGTAATAACTCGACGATGGTAACAATTAGTAACCTGTGGTTTTCAACAGTCGTTAGAGGAGAACTCCCAACATTGTTTCATTTGATATTGTCTGTACAAGGCAATAATTTGACCGAATGGATATACGATTTCTTTTACTTCGCATTGAAATGTGCGAAGAAAATTACTTGAATCGTCCCTTGAGCTATAGATTTGGAAGGACATGGCAAAACCAGAATTCGATCGGAATGGAATGGAATATCATTTTCATGCATGCGTTTCAAAGATGATAGCTTTTAAACTAATTTTGCCTTGTATAGTGTCAACCCATTCCTATTTATTTCTGGTGCGGACATTAGATAAAAAGCATTTAAAACTTAATCCTTTTGTCTACAAAATGTTAAGTAGAAATATGAAAAATATAACACTGCAAGGTTGTAAACAACCATTTGGCCTGAAAATTTCATAATCATAAGTAGAGATCTATGTGACGATCGTTCACAAGACTGGAAACATTACTGTCTTACAGGATGATTTTAGTTTTTTATCTGTAACCTACTAAAGATATGTAGAGCTTTATTCACCAATAAAGAGAACGGATAAGAATCCTTCAAGATCAAGGCAACTCAGAAAAAGCGCTTTTCTTTCTAAATCCAATGCATTAAAATGGATAAATCTTGAGTTGGCATTTCTAATCAGAATTTATGGAGTGCTGTTTGTAATAAAAAGAATTTAGATTTAGTTATTTTTTACCTAGTAGTAGAACTTATAGTGATTATTGTATATCGATTATTTATTTAGATTAACAATCCAACGAGTGATGATAGTGGAACATATTTTTGTAAAGCTTCAAATTTCTTTGGTACAGCTATTAGTAATCGAGTATATCTACGTGAAATAAGTATATATCAATATTTATCAAATATCAAAAAAAATAAGTAAATAAATTTGTTGTCTAGTTTTGGATCAATTTGAAAAACGTGAACGACCAAAAGTTATTGCCGATGGTCATCGTGATGCAATTATTGATTGTTTATATAAAAATACAAATACTCGAGATGTATAATATCAATATTTATTTATTTTTTTTTTTTTTGAATAAAACTTTTTTTGTTTCTATCTAGCTTAATTATGCTTGGTTTAAAGGTGCAATAAATCAAAAAGTTCAACAAACAGCTGAACGTTTTATATCTCAAAATGGAAATTTATATTTTTCTCGTGTTACAGATGGTGATTCAGGAAAATATTATTGTGCTGTTCAAGCAAAAAATACACGTCTTCGTTATTTACCATCTCAAACAAGTGAAGGTACAGAATTAGATGTTCGTTCAACATTTGGTCAAGAACGTAGTCCACGTATATATCCAAATTTTCCACAAGTTTTTCCAAATTCACATTTACCAAAATTAGGTGAAAATGCTTCTATCGAATGTATAGCTGAAGGTTATCCTGTACCTACTTATCGTTGGCATCGTGAAGATGATTCTGGTAATTTATATCCATTACAATCAAAAGCTATTTTACTTAATTTTAATCGTGAATTAATTATACCATATTTACAACGTGATGATATGGGTTTATATCGTTGTGAAGCATTAAATACACGTTCAGTTGTATATCAATCAGTATCATTACAAATACAAATTGATCCTGTTTTTGTTGTACCACTTGATGATCAAGTACTTGATGTTGGTACAACCTTATCATGGTATTGTGAAGCATATCCAAATGAATTAAATCAAATACGTTATTCATGGTTTATAAATGGTACAGAAATTTTTTGGGATCGTTTAACATTTGTACAACAACAACATTTAACAATAACAAATAATCTTTTAATGATAAATAATGTTCAACCATATGATAATGGTATTTATCAATGTGCAGCAACAAATACACAAAATAATGTACAACGTTTTAGTACAGCTGAATTACGTGTTATTACATTAGCACCAACATTTGGAAAAAATACAATGGTATCAACATTACGATCAACTGTTGGTGGATTAGTAACTATTGTATGTAATCCAGAAGGTGCACCTAAACCACAAATACAATGGTTTAAAAATAATGTACCATTAAATATTGGAGGCAATGTACAAGTCTTTCCAAATGGAAATTTAGCTATTACAAATATTCAATTAATGGATGCTGGTAAGAACAAAAGAAACTGTTATTCATACACTTAAGAAGAGTATAACCAACATGTTCCTAACGGTCTCTAATGGGTTGCTAAGATGTCTTGGAAAGAGGCGACTCAAACTTTTGTCCCTTATACCTCAACACTCTTTTTAGATCATGTTTCAAAAAAAAATTGATATTCGTAAGGAATTAGATATCAATGTCTATGGGATAGACTAGAAATGAAATTCAATTTATGGTTTTTGATAAAGAAGTAACTAAGCATAAAAAGATAGATTTGAGTAAAAAAATTTTCAACAAAAGTTTATTCAAAATTAAATATCTAGACAAAGTCGACATTGAAGTGTACATTAGCCAAAGTTATCATAATAACTATCAGCTAATAGAGGAACGTTTCTACCTGACTAACACTGATGGAACTGATTTTTTTTGTCTATGAGTAAGCTTCAATCAGAATAGTAAAAGTCGAAAAGGACAATAGCTGCCAAACTCTCTTTTCGAAGTTCTAGCTATTTCAATGAGTTTCTAGCATCAAAAAAAGATGTTAACAAAGACATTTAATTAATGAATTTCGACATAGAACTTTATTCATATACATACATCGAATGATTCTTTTGAAGGTGACTTTACATGAATATTTTCTTCCGATGTTGAAAACTCATTAATAGAAGTCATAACTTCAGGAAGAATGAACTATGAGCCGAAAATCGACCTTGACAAAAAAACCAGCTTTTGATAATCATCCGTTAGAGTTTCACACAAAATTTTTCTTTCAATGAATATCTATTTTATTTCAGGTAACTATACGTGCATGGGAACAAATCTATATGGTGTAGCTCAACAAAGTACCTATGTCTATGTCATGCCAGAAGGTACAACAATTATTTCAACACCTGGTGGACGTGATGTAATTCTTGATCAAACAATTATTATTCCATGTGATGCTCGTTCAATGAATCAAATGGATTTAACATTTTATTGGCGTTTTAATAATGAAATTTTAACTATTGATAATAAACGTTTTCGACAAGATAATCCTGATCGTCCTGGTGATTTACGTATTATTCAAGCTCGATATAGTAATGCTGGACGATATACATGTGTTGCTCAAACAACTGTTGATGAACAATCATCATCATATCAATTAAATGTATTAGGACCACCTGGTCCAATGGCTGGTGTACGTTGTACACAACCATTTCAACGTCAAGTTACATTATCTTGGGTTGTTGGTAATGAACATGGTGCACCAATATTACATTATACAATTGAATCATTATCAAATCATCGTTCATGGTGGATATTTCATGGAAATTTTACAATACCAGCACCACCAAATAAATTTGTAACAATGACATTAACTGGTTTATCAGCATATACAGATTATCGTTTTCGTATATTGGCAACAAATATGTATGGATCAGGTGAACGATCAGAAGTATCACCACCATGTGTAACACAACCAGATATACCTGGTTTAGCACCAGCTGGTTTAGGTGGTGGCGGTGGAAAAGTAGGAGATTTAAGAATTGTTTGGGATCCATTACCAATGGATTTTTGGAATGGACCTAATTTAACATATCGAATTTATGTACAAAAACAAGGTGAACATCGACAAACAACTTATACAGTACTTGATCCATTTAGAAATTTTTTTATTAATCGTCTGTAAGTAAATAATAAAGCAAAGTCTTAAATATAAAACTATAGAAATTTCTTATTATCATTTTAGTTCTGATAAACTTTACTATTTTCCATATAATATTCGCATTTCAGCTGTTAATGCTCTTGGTGAAGGACCTATATCTGCTAATGTAACAATTCGTTCAGCTGAAGACCGTCCAGCACGACAAGTACTTAATGTTAAATGTAACCCATATAACAGTACAGCCATGACTGTAACATGGGATATGATTGATGAAAATGATTATGCTGTTTTACGTGGTCGTTTACTTGGTAATTAAACTAAAAATAAAGCAGTGAAGTTGATAAATGATGAAAGTAACCCTTCGCGTGAAATACGATTTTTTTCGAAGTAAAACTTTCACACATGGTATCTGAAAGTGATTTCTGGTGAAATTAATCCTATAGCAGTTATTTGTGCTGTCTCTATGCCAGTTGGAATAGCTAATGACTCTTATATGTGAACTATATTCGGTTATGAATATAAAAATATCAAAAAAAAAACACTGGTCCTTAAGATAAATTCTAAAGATACTATTCTAAAGGCATGATTTTATAGCTTTTTTCGCTGATATTTAATAGATTTCAATTAGGAAAAGTATGACTTCAGTGAAAGTAATATGATATTCTAAGTTAGCATTCAAAATCGAGTAGATCTACGCGAGTGCCAAGTATTTTCATGAACTTTTTTTTCGTGGAAAAGATTGCTCTTGGATTTCACTTAGGAATGAGTCAAAAAACGAATTCTATCAAAAGACCGATTTTATGTTCTATTATCATTTTACAACCTTAAAACTTCATTTGCAGTGTTGAAATAATCTTTTTAATGGAATTAATTTTTTGACTCACCCTGGAGAGGATCAGGGGCAATTTTTTTAACAAAAAAAATGAGTTCATTGAAATACTTGGCAGTCATATTCATCTACTCTTTTTTAAATACTGACTTAGAATATCATATTAGTTTCACACAGGTCGCACTTTTCCTCATAGGGTTAGATTTATTTTTTGTCGAAATTTTTGTACCGTTTTGTAACACTTAAAACATGAAGACTAGCCTGATCGGACATCAAACTGATAAAATAAAAAAGCTGATTATCAGTAACAGCCGAATTCAATATACATAGAGATGCAATATTGAAGATAACCGTTCTACCGATAATCGTTTCTTACCCGTGAAGCGATGACAGTGAAGTGGTGATTCACTGTCACCTTGCCATCCCTAAATATACATACAAAAGTCATTAGCTATTTCAGCTGACGTAGGCATAGTACAAACAGGTGCTATAGGACTAATTCTACCAGCAACCACTTTTGGATATCTTGTATGAGAGTTTGACATGGAAGAAATCAAATTTATCGAGAGGACCGATCTCATCAGTTATCGACCATCTTCCTTTTTTCCTTTTTGTAAATTATTAATGTGTTTTTATTTAGGTTATACTGTTCGTTATTGGCGTAAAAGTGTTGATGAACTTCAAAATTATTGGGAACGTCGTTTTCCAGGTCAACGTTCACGTGCTATTATAATTGGTCTTGATTCAAATATTGAATATGCTGTACGTGTTTCTGTTTATACACAATTTGGCGATAGTCCTGAAAGTAGTTATTTTTCACATCGAACATTTCGTTTACCTCCACAAACTCCACCACAATATGTAACTATTCGACAACCAAGACGTGAAAAAGATAAACGTGTACGATTATTTGGTGATGTTTATATGTACAAATTAGAAGTTGAATGGCGTGGAATCTCAACAACAGCAGATGAAGAACCATTAGAAGGTTATATGGTAAGAAGATTGTTGTTTTTTCTTCGCGAATTTAAGAAAAAACCTGAAAATTTGAATATTTGTTTAGGTTAAAGTTTGGGAACATTATCAATCCATACGAAATGCAACAATTTATTATGTTGATGGTTCAAAATATAAAATGATAATTGATAATTTATATAAAAATCGAAATTATAAATTACGTGTTCAAGCTTGGTCACTTGGAGGTGAAGGAAAATATTCATCACCCGAAAGAGAATTTCGATTTGGTGAGTTTTATTTTTATATGATTGTATTTCATTTCTTTCTCTTTATTTTATTGTAGATAATGATGGACGTTTGTTGATACGTAAGTTTAACTATTTAATTTATTTCTAACATATGATACAAAAGTTATTATACAAATATCAGTTCCTATTTCTCTTCGATGAAAGATTATCGAAATAAAATCATTTTTATGATACATTCATCAACGAAATGTAATAGAAAAGTAGAAGGATCTTTAAAAATGAATTCGCATTTTTCATATAATGCAAAATGACAGTAAAAATATCAAAGCCCACATCTCTTTAGCAAAAAATTAAATTTTGATTAAAAAGTTTTTACTGAATGATCATGTCCTAGTAGAAATTTTCTAGGACGATTATTACAGTTGCCGAGAAGACCAAAAGTGCTACTTTACACCATTGTGTCATACAATTTACGATCGTATACAGCCATAAATTGATGTCTGATAGATGTAGTATTACGATGGTATTTTATCGTGCTGTACACAATCGATAACGATTGTCAAATGATATGAATAGCGAGTATACGACCTCGATTCGTTCGTCCATATTTCAAATATTTGTTCAATATCTAGTCAATAGTTGCTTTGTTAGATTTAATTGATGAATCAACAAAAAAAACTTGCAAATTCGTTGTGAGACTATTTCTCTTTCTTTTTGTCTAACTTTGTTTGTGAATATATATAGCAAAATTAACTTATATAGAGCCCGAAAAAGGAGCTAATGTTCTATAATTTGATAACCATATTCTCATTCCAACACAGGTTTACTAAAGAAATATAGAACTTGATAATTTTTACTGTTATTCTACGTTTTATAAAAAAATGTGAATTTATTTTGATTATGAACGTGTCATCAAACTAAGATATAGATGCTTCTAGAGAGAAAAAAAATTCCATCAGGACTTGTATCAAAGAGAAATAGGAACCGACATTTGTTCGATTACTTTTTCATTATAGAGTGTGTTTCAACTTCGTATTTTTTTCTATCTTTGTCTTATCGAATGATATTGAATGTATAAATATTTCAAGCATAACGTCAACGCTATCGAACGAAAAACCTAGCATCAGTTTTGCATCAATACTAAAAGAGAGAAATAGATCGATGAACATTTTGGCAAATTTATTTTCTATTGCTTCTTTATCAAAATTAAAAAAAAATAGCAATATTTCTTGATCATTCATGACAATTCACTTCTATGACTTTGTTCTTATAAGTACACTATTCACGTGAGAGGAAAATTCATATGTGTATGTATTTCTCAGATGTTTGGGTTTGAATTTGGAAATAATCTTAATCGGCAACCATACCCACACCCACACGTCTAAAAATACAGAAAAGTACGAATTTTCTCTCACAGGAATAGCGTACTGTAGTGGTAGCACCAGAGAAGTGACTTGTAAAGAGTAAACTAGAAAGAGTGGTTGTGGACTATTTTCTGATTATGAAAGAATAAAAAATGACTTTGTAAAAATTTCTCTCGATGTTATCCTTTTTCTTAGCATAGATACAAAATCGATGCAAACTTAGCGTAGATGTTAAGCTTGATAAATATATACGTATATACACTTAATAGCATCGAATACGGCAACGATAGAGAAAACTGAAGTTGAAATTTATGAAAGATTTTTTTCGTATTATTAAATTTTATTTTAGTCTATAATCCTGATACAACTCTCATTCATCTTAATAATTCTCCGAAACAATATTCATCATTAATCATACATTTTATCTTGTTCTTTGTATCTTGGTTACTCAAATAGATATATATGCTTAACTTTCTCAATTGCAATCAGATCTGTGTCCTGTGTGTATTTGTATTTTTTATAATTCTCTTATACTATAACTATTAACTGGTTTATTATTACATTCCTTTTTACTTAAAACATGAAATATACCTGTTTGTGTTTTTTAGACTATTTTTTTCTTTGTACATTATTTTTTCTTTATTATCATTATTACCGTCCTTTGTGTTAACTTTTCTTTTTTTTTGTATTCTTTATTTACCGTTGTGCAAAACATTTTGATTTCACAATGTATTCCATTTTCTTTTTTTTTCGCTGTAGATATGTTTAATAATGATAGCCGTTTGTATCGCACATTCCTATAAGCAATTACGGTTTTCTCTTTTTTCGTATTTTGCTCTAATCTGAGTGGTTCTCAATAATACAAAATTTGAAAAATAAATAATAATATAAATCACGTAAGAATTATAATTTTTGTCTAAGTATCTAATTTACGTAATGAAACTGTTTGTCTGCAACATTAAAATTTATTAGAATATAAGAGTGCTCGAATTATATGATTTTTTAGAAGTTGCTAACTTAAGATTGAAAAATTGCTGATGACTATATGTAATTTATATGAAATGAAACATTGCACAGATTGTTATAAATATTAATATAATTAAAATGCTTTTCTGTTACAGAAAACTCAATTGATATATGATGTGCGACCATTTATAAAAGATATTCAAGTAAAAGGAAGAGTGGGGCTGCGTCAAAAATGGAAAAATCTGAGCATCCAAACACTTACTATCAATATTTATCTTCTTTTTCCAAAGCTTTTTCGGCGGACTTTTAAGAGCATTTTTAAATAGGTAATGAACTGAATCAAACAGTTTAATATGCAGATGGTGTTGAGATAGTTGAAGATTATAGTACCATTTGTATTGAAGTTCATTTTCTTTTACTATTTTCTGCTCATTACAATAGAATGTACAATAGAAAATCAAAAGTTTGCGATAAATTATATTTTGGTTTTGTTATTTATGAAATTTGTGTTTTTCTCTTTTTGTGATACACGATATCAAAAGAGTGTTGAGATATCTAGAGTAGAAACTTAGCTCCCATTCAGACCGTGGCAGACATTATTGGAACGAGCCGTAGGCTGTGACCAGTGTGGCTGACTCGCTACGTTGTTTGTTATATATCCAATTGGTGTTATGGTCTAATTTTAGTACTACCAGTCAGGGAATAACTCTGGATAAGTCATCAACGTCTTTTTGCCGCGGATCATCTATCCGATAGCCTGCAGACCAAGTTGTAACATACACCTGCCCTCATGTTTAGTATGTGGTTAACCAGTGTGTACGATGAGCTCAAGAGAATTAGCGCAAGAACTCTGCATTAGGTCGGTCTTCTTCTCTTCAGAGCTACAGCTATTATTAGTTGTAGGAAAGATATTTAGCTAATTCATTTGCTGCTACAGCCCCCTATACCACACAGAAACTGAAAGACAGGGATATTCTTTCTTCCTTCTGCTCCAAAGCGTAACGGACCCTAGGCAGTGTCTCCCTATTTGTCATAGTCGGCACAAGATGTCGTTGTTAGACGATCAAAAACCATATATCAATAACGTCTCATTTTAATATACAAGGTGAACTTGAAGTAACTAGACGATAAAAAAAACAGAATATCTCCCCTGTAGCTCAATCAAATGGGCTAGATTTTTCTAACAATAGAAACTTATTCAACTTTTTTTTGTTTTATTCGAACAAGGTAAACAAATACTATATTGAAGTCTGATGATTGAGTTGAAGAAAGAAATTTACTCTGTGGTGAAGGAAAAAGAATCCATTAAGATTGATCTATAAATAAGTTTGAGATCTAATCACAAATGATAACAGTTACAAATACAAACAGATTTTATCAATAATATGACACTTATGTGCATAAAGTAAAATTTTAGCATTAGTTAATTTCAAAGTAAATGGTTACGATATTTTGAATATTCAAGTATTAGACTCTGATTTTTGCCACACAGCTGGTAATTAATATCCGAAAGACTTACGAGTGATCTTAAACATTAATCGAATCATTTGAACTGACTGATTCTATAGTTTTCTCTATACACATTAGTGTCATATCGTTGATAAATTCTCGTTTTTGTGTTTTCTTATCATCGTCTATGAATAGAACTCTTACTTATAGGGCGATCGTAATGGATTTTTCTTCATTCTCAACAGGTTAAATTTCTTTATTCAAGCCAATGTTCATACTTCAGTATAATAGTTGTTAACCTTATTCCTATCAAAAAAAAACTTTGAACAAGTTTCTATTATCAAAAAAAAAAAACTTTTAGCTCATTTGATTGAGCCCGATTGAAGGTATTCGATTTTTTATCATCTAGGTATTTATGAATCACTCTGTATGAACTACTTAATAAAAAAAAGTGGTATATTTGAACAAATTGGGTCTTTGTGTACAGTTGGTTTTTTATGTTGTAGATGTCCAGCAGAGGACAGAAGTCGATGACACTGAACAAATCTGAACAGAAGATATAGGAAAGCAGTCAAGAATGCTGAAATATAAGTATTGATTACCAAGATTGTTTTACAATAATTTTCTGTCTTGAATCCTTGATAAGTTGAATAAACAATAGTTATTTTTGCTTTCTTATAATTCAACTATTCTATGCATTTCAATAATTATATTATTGTTCCTTCTCCTCAGAAAAACATGATCATACAAAAAATCTAAGAAAATTTGAATTATTTTTTATTTATTCTTTGTTAAAAATATGAAAATTATAAATTCACACTTATATATTTAATTTCTTGCAAACAATACATACTATACAAATTGATAGAAATCAAAAAAAAGATTCAATAATGGTAAGATAGCAGATTTGAAACTCATTCAGAGATAGCATAAAAAATACTTTTTAGTTTCTTAATGACTAGCTCATAGAAAAAAAAAGGAAATGATCAATTGCATAATGTAAATTTTGTTTAGAGATATTCAGATTGGACAATATCAGATTCAAAATTTGATTAAAATATACCTCGAAATAGTATGTGGTCACCAGTACCTATTCGAACTAATTCAAACCTAAGTTTTCAACGTGTATCTTCGAATTCAAACTATGATGGTATAAAAAGTAGTACTTGCAGTGGACCCAATCAAATAATGTCTGTCATATTTCAATGGTACATATATATACGTTGTGAAAAAATTATTTGTAGATTGTGGTTGAACTCATTTATAATTGTCTTATTTTTCTTTTTATATTTTATTGCAACTGATTCATTTGTAGATAAATCAAAAAATAATTTTAAATATCATCTAAATCTTAATAACAATTTAAAGAAAATGAATAAACTTTATAACAAATATAATACGTATCTAACTATATGTAGTGATATTAACCATTTTTTGTGTATACAACAGAAATAGAAGTGTAAAAATAAAAATTGATTTTAATAGGTAACTGATTAACAGCATAAAAAGCACGTTTCTTGTTCTATTATTTTATTTTACTTTCAATAGACGACTTTAATTGATGCTTCAAATATAACAATTATACAGCATAAAAAATAACAACTTGTTTTAATTTACAAAAGTTATGATATATTTCAAAACGACAATTTACATTCATTATTTATCAATTAAATGTAGGTGTCAAGCAACGAAAAAAAGAAAAGAAAAATATGTATGATCCCTTATGCTAATATAATAACACCTCTTTTTGTACCGTTTCTTCTCTCTCTCTCTCTTTTCTTCATCTAATGACAACACATTCAACTGACTTGAAGCTAGTAAGACAAGAGAAAGAGGAAAGAAGTTTTTGTTGCATATATATATACCTTTCCTTCTCGCACCATCATCGTTCGGTTTTAAGACATTAATAAGAGCAAGAATATTTTCATTCTTAACATTTTTCTCGTTCTTGTATACCTTTCTTTCTGTGATTCTTTATTGCATATTCTTATTTGCATAAGACTTCAGTTGTTCATTGAACTCATTTTTTTAATCACGACAAATCGTTTGTTTTTTAATATAAAAGAATGCATAGTCAAGTTGAATCTCAACATTATCATTATACACCAAGAATTTATGTTCATAAACGACCATTACATTGGTTTATTATGTTTATTTCGTATTTATTTATTTTTCTTCTTGTTCTTGAATCCATAGCACTTATTGTACTTGGTGCATGGCATCTAAGTATCCCACGTCTTTATAATATTCTTAGCTTTTCTGATGATATCTATCGAAGAGAATTAGGTTTTGGTATTCTTCTTGTTATTATCGGATCCTTAGGTATTTTAATTAGTATTATTGGCATTATAGCTATGATTACATTACGATTATTGTTATTGAAAATAGTGAGTAGAGAAATGTGTAATGAAAATTCAAATCTTATTTTGATTGGTTGTAGTATGTATCATGTTTATGGTTGATGATGATGCTTGGTATAGCTATTGGGATAATTGGGATTATCTTTGCATGTAAGTTTAAGTTTAGTTTGTTTTCCTCTTTGTTTTTTGTATAATGAATTTGATTATGTATGTCCAGCACAAGTTGATGGCTTTTTGAATGATGATCGAATTAATAATCCAAATTTAGTCGAAAGTAATGTAAGTTCGGATAGGCAAATAATAGAATTCTTCGGAATTAATGATTATACTATTGACTATTTTAGTATTATAAAGAAAAATTTTTATTAGGTATGAATGGTGGTTTAACATTACTGATGAATTTAACAATAGTAAGTTTTGAATATATTAAAAAAAAATAATCGAGTGTATATTTTTATTCTTTAGATTGTTGGTATTGTTATTGTTCATTGTTTAATTGGCGATACACATGGTAATCTGTATATGCGATCAAAATGAAATATATCATCATGAAATAAAGAAACCAAAAAAAAACAAATTCTTTTTTTGTGTTCATCAAACAATATTGTTTTATATATATTATAAAAGAAAAAAAAAAGAGGATGTCTATCATATCATTGAATCCTATTGTAGCATTGTAATTGAATGAGAAAAAATAATGTAGTATATGATAAAGAATGTGTAACCCTATCGCACATACTAGAACTGTCAACACTTGATTATATATCAAAAGCACAAAGATGTTGATATACAATAGGTTTTTTTTTGTTACGCAATAAATATTTGTTTGAGAACGTGCGCGTGTGTATAGAATTCAAACGGTGTGCTGTTGACATTTTTATTACTCTTATTAATCACTATAAACTAGTTCATTCTTAATAATGCATCATCATTTGATTTAATACTAAATATAGACGGTAAGAGTAATTATTTTCGATTTATTGAAAGAATAACATCAACTAAAAGTCATCTATTTTCATTTGTTATTATTTTTGATGATGATTAAAATCCTACTATAATAAATTGATTATAATTATTCATTGTTGATTCAAACTTATCAAATAGAATCGAATGAAAATATAATTGAATATTATTACTGTTATTAATCAAGTATCTTCGAATTCTAATTTATTATTTTCTATGATTCAAATATCGAATGGTTCGTTTTATGATTTTATTCTATCGATTTCATTAAGTCGAGCCAGATTAAAATGATCGTTCAATGATGATTATATTATTAAGCATAATGATTTAGTTCTTAGACAAGCATATGTTTCTATTCAATGGCATAACAATTGTGAAAGACATTCTACTAAGAAATTACAAAAAAAAAACAACGTCGAAAAAAAATTACATCATTAATCATTTTACCTAAAACTATTAAAAATCTAACATTTTCTTCAAATAAAAAGAAAACATTATAAAACCAACAAATCAAAAATCAATTCCTCAAAAATCTCGTTACGTATATCTTGAAATAATTGCTACTATTGATAGCTTATTTTACATGATGTTCAAACATTATTAAATAAAACTGAATTTGAAACAATCGGGATACTTAAACTTCATTATATTCGTATAGTTATTGGTGTTGAACAAATCGATCGACAATCATTCATTCATGAAATATTTGGTATTTATATTCATTAATAAAGACTTATTTTTTCTACTGATAAATATCGTGTACCATATTTAAAGATAAAATTTCTTCTTTCTTTTTCTTTTAGGTAATTGATGCGGTAAAATCCAAATATGTCATCAAAAAAAAATGTACATCAACAAATCAGAGAATGACGCGAAATGATATAGCCATTTGTCTATATGGAGATCGACTTGTACCGATTCGAATGTTAAATTTAAAGGATAAAAATATGACAGGTAATATGCTTCGTTTCATTGCTATTAATCTATTACGAGCAGGTGATATGAATGTCACATTTATGTTATAATTCAATCTTACCTTATCGACGTCTCTGTTGCGATGAATATAAAAAGTAAATAACAAAAAAAAACCTAGATATTTATTTAAGAGATAATAAAATTAAATTACTTTTCTAATAGACATGTAATATCAAAATATGGAAATCTTCACTCAAGCTGTCCAACATTTGTTCCATGTTGTCAAATAAAATTTGTTCGTATTGATGGATGGTCTGTAACAGAGTTATGTCCTTATTTGTTATCACAACAATAGCAGTAAATTTGAGAAAAAAAATTTCGGGATAATATTAACTAACGAGAGTAGGTTTCCAAGTATAACGCGCCGATTAAGTCGATATTTTGTTTGCTAGGAGGTTTCCGTGAGACTAGAAGAAGTTGAAAAAGACTCGTCTCTATACGTTGTCGTTCTCGAGTTACGACGGTTTTTCTGTATTTTCTATCTTAGAAAAGACAAAAAAACGACTCAATTATGAAATCTTGCGCATAGATAGCTCCTATG
The DNA here is from genome assembly GCA_905250075.1 of Rotaria sp. Silwood1. Taxonomy (NCBI): domain Eukaryota; kingdom Metazoa; phylum Rotifera; class Eurotatoria; order Philodinida; family Philodinidae; genus Rotaria; species Rotaria sp. Silwood1. The sequence goes on along the minus strand of CAJNOP010000009.1, from coordinate 1,909,808 downwards.
GTCATTAGAATGTTTTTTTCTTGAAATATTATATGTTGAAGGCATTCTATGTTCTGAACTTTTTTTGTGAGCAAAATAATCATTTGATCGGCATGTCACACTTGAAGACCTTCCTTCCTGATTCTATTTGACTTCATTTTTTCTTCAGATGAAAGAATCTTTTTAGATTAGAAATCACGGTTAAAATAATATTTACCTACTTAGATAGAGTCTATTGATATTAGACAAAGCTTTGATTAATTCATCTTCACGGAGGTTTCTTCTTACGTTATGATCATTTTAGTGACTTTTTCAAGAAAATGTTCTTGTCTATATGAGATCATCTTCGACATTGATTTTCGATATGCAACTTTTCATACGAGATGTATTCATCGTGAAAGTATCAGATTTTCCAGTGTCACCTATTTGGAGATACGAATATTGAAAATTGTGTTAAGTGAAAAAGGAAAACATTATTTTTATATGAATATCTAGCGATCAGAGATACTGGACTATCTGAAAATTTTCACAATGAACGAATTGCATACGCAAAGTTGAAATGCTGAAAGTGGATTTTGAAGATGATCTAATGAAGATGGTAACATTTTGTTGAAAAACTCATTCAATAGACCATAACTCTGAAAGAAAGAGCTAGGAACATAGATCTTTTTTTAGACTGTGTTTAATATCACTAGACTCCTTCTAATGGAATAAATCTCATCTCAAAAGTGATTTCTAATCTAAAATAGTTGAAACTACGAAAAGTGGAAAAAGATTAAAAAATGTAACTGAGATAGTCTTGCTCAATTCTAGGAGAATCTTTTGGGTTCACATGACTTTATTGTAAATTGAGAGTTTCATTTTAGGCAATGGCACAACCATTGATGAAAAATGAAAGAAAAATACCTTTGATCTAAGCTCCAACAACATAACCAGTCAAAATAATAACACTCAAACGTCGACAATATATTAAACCTAAAAAATTTACTGAATATTCATGTATTGATTCGACTGTTTATTCTCAATTAATCAAACTCTATTCTAAGTTCAATAAAACTGTTAAAAATTTGTGTATTCAATATTCAACGATGACTAAAAGTCATTATTTTGTTGAAATATGTCTAAAATATTGTTCATTAGGTAATATGACGTTTGTATGTGATCGATATAAATTATGTCGAAATAATGGTAAATGTATTTTAAAAATGAATACGGTACATATCAATGTATACGTTCATCATAAAAACTCTTTTACGGTACGTTATGTGCAAAAACACTGATGTTTCCATACATAAATTCAATCAATGTCGTTTTTTCCCTATGAGAACAAGACTAACTTTAGCTTTCAAATACATCGTTAGAAAAGGTATTAAATGTTTTTGAGTGTGGATGTGTATATTCTCTTTGCCAATCAGCAGACATACTCCAACTTGCATCGACATACCCATACACACACCCCAAATAGCAAGGATTTATATGGTATATAAGATGTAACAAGAACATATGAAGTATTGCAATATTTTGAATATAATTTACTCGGTCATATGTATTTATTCCTGTTATGCTTTAAGTTGATATTTGAAATTAATTAGTCCACCACAATTCAGCATATTCTTGTTTATGATTAAACTAACTTGTTTACCATAAATACGATGCATAACATTCATCTGTACTTAACTTCTATCAAGATATTTCATCCATTGATCTTCGTCTTTATCTACATTATCTGTTGTGTGTTTTAATGATTCATTTGTTGTTATTGCTTCTCTTTCACGAAAAAATGTTAATTTATTACTATGTTGTAAATTTTTAATGACATTTGTTGGATCTTTTGCTTAAATCCGTTATAAACATTGAATAAACCAATTATATTTTGTTAATTTTACTATTTATTCTGCAATTAAATATTCAAGTTCTTCCCTAGCAAGTAGTTCTTGAAATTGTAATGATTTACAAATCTAAAAACAAACAATAATCTAACATACTAATCGAAGAAAAACAAAAGTTGCTAGCGCAATTTCTGTCGGATTAAAATGTGAAAGATGGCACTGCTGCCGTTGCTAATTCCAGAGTGATTGTTATATTCTATCTATTTCGAGATATAATTCCTCGCCATCTTTCTATTTAATCCTTCGGAAATGTAATAAGGAGCTATTTCATAAATTATAGCGAGATGTTACTGATTTATGGTCTTTAATTGTATTTCAACAAATCTGACACAAGCTCTGAAGGAGGAAAGCTTCACATTTTTATGCCTACATTTCAAAACTCCTTTTAGATCATGTTTCACAAAACCTCAGTGCAAGTAGGAGTATGGTTTAGGTCCGAGCCTAAAATAAGTTGAATAAATCAGCTGTGGGCTCAAAAGTGTTGCACCCAACGAACTTGTACTATTGCAGAATTATTGATTTTGTTGTGTTTTACTGCAAAGATACTGATCGATAGTACGTGAAATAATCTTTTATAAAGAAAAGAGTGACTAAGTGTTATTTATTTAAAAATCAAAAAAGAGAAGAAAACAATGAATTACAAAAAAAAACAACGAAATTTATAAATCCAATCAAGAATTGATTATTTAGTTAAAAGGTAATCGAGAACACGCACCACAAACATGCCACGACCAAAGTGTCATCTTAATCATACTTTTACATAATTATCCTTTGAAACAAGTAGGAATGATTACAAGAAGAATTTTCGTTATGACTAAGAAGCTGGAATTGTTATACAAAGAAAAAGACGGCTGTATCTCAGGTTGATAATTTTCATATAAATATTTTTTTTCACAGATTAGTAAACATAGATGAGAAATAGTATTGCATGCTATTGCTACATCGTGAGTGTTCCAAAGAATTAGTTTAGATATGAATCATTTAATTCAGCAAAGAAGTTTGAGGGATAGTATGCATATGTTTTTGTTGATCAATTGTTGGATTAATTGCATTGCTGTTAATACTTTATCCAACACGATGATGTGTTGATCGTGAATTTTGGAGAAGGCACTCGAGCGAAAATTTTAAGAGTTAGTTGTTAATTTATTGGTGTCAATGCCTCGAAAAAGATAGGTTTTCCAATATTGTAAGGCTTCTCGCTATTTGCATCTCTAAACTTCAAACTCATTAGTAGCTGTGATGAACAATTTCCTCTGACTTGTTGTACAATATCGAAATCTTTTTAATTCCTATCAATATTTGGATAAAGTGTTGAATAGTGCAGCATTTGACAACAATGAAGGAAGATGCTGTAAATGTCAGTCACATTTATTATTCATAGTTCATAACCGATTTTTTTTCAATATTTTTTCATTTATCTACATGACACTTCATGGATGATACTAGAAGTAACTACAACAATTACAGTTTTGACGACAACTCGAATAATAACCAGATCAACCACCATAACAATGACGATAGAAACCACTTCAACAGCATCAATGCTTAGGTCAACAACGATTACCTAAGAAACAATTGAGCGAGATAAGAAAGACTGTTCCTATAGCTTCGAACTCTGACACTATAAACGTAGTCATGCTAATGATTGAATATAAACTCGAATACATGAAGTCTTTTATTGAGTATATAAGACTTGTGAACAATTTTTTATACACTTTAAAACGTTCTTCTTTGTGAAAATCTATGCATAGCTGTATTCTCAGATTATTTTTTAGGTCTTTTTCGGGCTATAGTAGAAGAAATAAAGTTTCATACGACCAAGTAGAATGTTTCTCGGATTATGAGAGAGTACTTTTTCCTTAGAAAAAAAAACAACTGCTTATTTTATTTTTATGATGGACTGTATGCAAATATATTTTCACTGCATATTTCCATCAAGAATTACAAATGCGAATTTGAACAAATGTACCAGTATTGTTCAGAATAACAGATAGTGAAAGAAAAGATAGTCTAGTGTATAGGTGACTATGCTTCTTCAAAATGTAGCCAAATTAATATGAAAAATTCAGGGTCAAAATTACGAAATAGAGTAAGTTCTATAACCTATCTTTGGATCTGTACTTTTCCAGTATAGATAATTATCATCTTTTTTTATCTGGTACTAGCATGCTATGCACACTAACTTTCGAGGATTTTGTTATTCTTACCGAACATCATGATAATGTACCTATTCAAAGTGTCATCTCTTGAAATTGTTTGACTTATTCAAACATAAGTCAATGTAGATTTTATGGTATCCGAAAATGCAAATATCAAAAGTGTACCCTATAATCTTCTTTTGAGGTGCTGAGAAAGTTTCATTTTGCTTTGACCGATTGATTGTCAAGAACAGATCATTGATTGTTCGTGTCCTTGTTGCATCTAAATAGTCAAATCAATTGGATTTTGTGGAATCATATGAATTGAGAATTCTAGAAGGAAAAGAAATAATGAGACGCTTCACAATCTTGTCAAAATCGTATATTAGATACAACAGAGAAGATTTGCAGAGAAAAATTTGTTGATTAGACGTCAAGAAGCAAGAAAGATCTTTTCGATAACTATTTCTGATCTTGTTTGGCCTGTTTCGCTGTTGAACATAAGCTCCATCTTTTTTTAAATTTTATTGTGAGATAGAATACAATCACTGAAGGAATCATACCATCAGTGAGAGTCTCACTTATTAGAATCAAAAATCAACAAAGATTTATTTCCGTAGTCTTTAACTTTCTGGAATAGAAGTATTTTCTTCAATGACATTCTAGATATAGAATTCACTTTTAATATCATTTGATTTTTTTTGTTTAACTAGCCACTACAGTGTTTGGGCAATCAACGTACTTATTCGCGCTGACCACCTCTGGTTGCACATTTTGTCATAACTATGTTATTTGTTAAGAACAAATCTATTTCTATTATGTAGCAATTCAGATCAACGTATCCACAACTGGCCACTATACAATAAATAGTATTAGCAATATAGATACACATGGATATATTCTCTACAACAGTTTCGATCCATCTTTGACTATAAATTTACTAGTAGAGAATGATAATAATGGTGACAATTAGCAGTTAATGATGAACATTAGTCTTCAGGCGTTTATACCGTACATCCTAGTTGTAACAACAATTACATCAAATTTAGCAAAACCATTCTTAATCACCACAATTGATCCAGCATTTCTTCAATTTCATAGAACGTTTTCAAGTGAGAGGTCGATGTTTTTCGAAAGTGCTCCCTCTATGAATCGACTTACAGAAAAAGTGAAGACTATTCCACAGCTTGAGTACTCCGAATTTTTCGACTGTTGATATAGATCTCCTTTCAGAAATTGATATTTTATTTGAGTTCATCAATATCCACATCTTAGCCATACTAGGAATCACTATCGATAACATTGACAGATTTGTAACGAGAGGTTTGATAAGAGTAACTTGTCTCAATCGGTGCAAACGAACAAGATATTATTAGTACATGATATGTATAAATTGTATCTGATGTCATTTTCAAAGCTGAACTTAGATAGCTACATGAAAATTCATGTCACAGAAGTAAATCAATACTTCCGGCCAGGTAGATATCGTCGTGGTTTTCATAAAACAGTTGCTAATGTATCAAATGACCTTGTATATGCCAGCGACTTGTATTCTTATAAATCTAAGCGTTTCTTGGGAAAAACAAAGATGTTCGACGCGGTTAGACAATGTCATATATTTTTTGCATAAAGTTCGTGAATGATCAATTATTTTAATTATAGATGGTACAAATTTTATACCTATCGCTCCTAGAAACCGCATTGATTATCGAACTGTCGTTGGTTATGATATTACTTTTGTCGTCACAGGAAGTTCAAATGATTCTGTTCGGGAAACCAATATTTATATTGATGATTCCGATGTAGCCCCAGCTGCTGTGCATTCAAGCTTTGTTTTAAGTCGAAAAACTCAAACTACTGTGATAAGAATTCTTCCTGGTCAAAGCAGTTGCACGGGTTCGACGCAAAAAGCTATCGTTTCTCGCTCGTATGATTCGGCGGTGGGAAGCTATCAATTTGTTCGAGCTCTTTGATAATACAACGGACTCTTTATGCGAACTTTTTGAATAATTATATCTCATATGCTTACAATTACTATCTCCTCTATATACCCGAGCCAAAAACATTGCTTTTTTATCATTGTATATAGTTAATATTCCGTTAATCAACAATATCTTTCTTCAGAAACCTACCATAAATACTAAGCACATCACGCTGATAATACCTGTTAATATCATACAGTTGTTTGTTAATGTGACGAAATATTTCAGAAGATGTGTGAATGCTGAATAAGTGCTACATAAGAGGACATACTTTACAGAAGAGAGAACATTAACGATGGAAATGATTGATTAAATCGAATAGAAACAGATTGTTCTGTATGCTCTTTTCGTACTCAATTTGACTTTAAAGCCTCCATGCTTCGTTGCACGAAAAACTACAGTATGAAGAGTGAGTCTGTCACAACAACGGACATTTTTGGTCATCGAGAATGAAGTTCAAAGCTTGTCCTTCTATTCTAAGAGAGGAGAAGTTTAATTTTCTTAATTTGTCAGCAAGCTCATCGAGTTATATACGTGCAAGTCATAAAGTTAAAACCCATTTATTTTTTTTATGACTAATATAATGAATATTCTACGAATTCGATCAAAATTCAGTTTGTCCATAGGCGTTAAAATTAAATGCAAATATGTTCAACGAACATGATTAAAAAAAAATCTTCCTTTTTTTTTCAATAGATTATTTCAATTTCTTTGTTCTTTTAAACATTAAATTAAACAAGAAGAAGGAATAGAAAGATAAAATGAAGGCATACAGTTGTATATATTGATGTTAATAAATAACCCGTATTATATGGTTTTCGATGAGGATGTTTATTAATACCTAGTCCAGGTATTATATAATCCGGACGTGATAATTTCCATTTAGGAGTTATTATTTTTGTACGATTTTTTGGTGCTACCGTTGTATTTAAAGGTGGTGTTGTTAATGGTAAACATGAAACAGTATAGTTTGATGTTAAACGTTTAACAAGTGAAACAATAGGAAATTTTCCTTGATTACATGATTGACCTGAACTATCATCAAAATTAACTGGATAAATAAAAATACCACTAAGACGTTGTTCTTTTGCATAATTAATCTATAATAAGAGATTTTTATAGAGAACAAATGATTTTTTTGGAATTTTTATTTACTTTTAATTCCATACTTTGAAGATCATCATAACCAATAACTTCATCACCTATTGAAAAATAAAGGAATTATATATTATGAAGAAAAAAAAACCAACACAATTCTTATAAATGATGTACCTTTAATCATAATAGGTACTTTACGATCGTCGAGAAAAACTCGTTGCCAACCAGACATCATATTTCGACAAAGCTAATAAAATATATAAATATTATATAGAATTTTCATTTTGAATTCTTCTTTTTTACTTCAGTATAAGGCACACTGCCTACAAATGTAGCTGGACTACCAAGATCATGTAAATCACTAGTTAGACGAAACTTTTTTCCAAATGCTGGAAGGCCAACTAATAATTTCGATGGTTCAATACCAGAATTAACAATATATTTAATTGCTGAATCCTATGATCCCAATATTGATTACCATGAAATAATAAATAAAATAAATGCAAACCTGATTAAAATCTTTATCATCATTTTCAGCATTTATGGCTTGCATCAAAGAACTATGATGTTCAGCAATTTTATCTCGTGAACCTCGATAATCATAGGTTTGGACATTAAGCCAATCAGCACATCTATACAAACATATAGAAAGTTTTTTTTTAAAAAAAAAAAGCGAAATATGTATGTCGAACTTAGCAAGTTCTTGTAAATCAAAACGTGATTCAAGTTGTTTTTTTATGCCTGATACAGTAACTGTTAGTAATAAACGTGATCGTCCTGTTCGACCAGCTTCTTCAGCATATTCTTCTTGAAGATCCTAATAATCAATAATATAATTATATATGTTTTTGTTTTCTTTAAAATTTGGTAAATATTACTTTACAAAGTTTGGATAATTTTTTTTTATCTTCAATTAATTGTGGGTTAGGTGTTGATGGTGGTCCTAATGCTTCACTTGGTTCAAAATTTAAATCAATTCCATCAAATTCATGTGTTCGTAAAAGTTTTGTCGTTGAAATAACGAATTTTTGACGATATTCATCTTTTGACATCATTTCATTAGCTCGTCTAATAGCATAATCTTGACCACCAATGGCTAATAAAACTTTTAATTGAGGATCTTTATTATTTTTAAAATCTTTCAACGGATTATTCCATACACCTATGAAAAAAAAACCTTTATTGGTTGATTGCATCAATTCTTAAAAAAATATCACAGTTACCAGTAAGTGTATTGTCATCTTCAATGCGTGCAAATGTATATACGATATGTGTACAATTTTTTGCATCTGGATGAATACCAGTCCATGATGAAAAATAACACATAATTTTAAATTCTCCACCACAATCACTATTAACTAATGCTAGAACCATACTTAATAAGAATAATAGTATTAAACTCATCGTTGACTACTTGTCTATGTGCGTATCAGTCATTGAATAATAAGAAAAACGAATAAAAAGAATAGACGCTATAATCATCAATCGTCGTCATATGAAGTCTTTTTCGGACAATAAAAGTTACGACGATTTTGTGTCCGATGTATTAAATAAATATAGGCTCAAACGATTAGTTCGCTTGTGCTTTTCGGATACAATAGTACACATTGATGTTATACTATTGACACACAGTAATAGCTCTATTTTTTGTTCATTAATCAAACAAAAGATTTTTTCGAATACGATGAAGAATATTTCTTATGTAGAGACATAAATAAGTGAAAAATAGATTTATTTATCATTTGTTTTAATAATTACGATAGTAGATTTTATGAAACATTATTAAAACAATTTTGTTAGCAATGCAATTAATAACATAACATAGAAAATATATGATTTTTCTTTTAAATTAAGTTTTACTAAAAATTAATAGATTCAATAGTATCTTATTAATAACGATATAGGATAGTAATTATTAACTGTTTTTGAATACTATAGTCTCGATAATATTGCAGCATAAATAGTTATTTAATTACTTTTTTTATTGAACAAACAGAGTGACAACATCATCTGTTAAGATATATTATTATCTATCACACAGTTTTTTGCATATAATATCCTTTATTTGAACTTTGATTGCAATTACATATAGCACATAACTCATGCTATCATATGAGCATACATTTCGAATGAATCGCATTTGAATTATTTATGATTTGAACTTATTGAAAGACATTGATTATGAGATATGATAGGGTGTCAGTGGATGTAGAATATGATTTCGGCACTTCTCTCTTTGCTCCAGTAGTATGACAGTGATTTGTAATAATATTTAGATGCAGATGCTAAGGTTATCACTTGGGTGTGGGTGTAGGTGTGGACTTGGATATCACTGCTTTCTTCACTTACACCCAATCCTATTCGTCGATAGCGTACATCTTCATAATTAAATTGTTGCTCATATGCTTTAAATTCATATATTCATCTTTTATTTTAGTACAAAAAATAATTTGAATGGACCAGTTTATCGTATATCTAATGATGATATTTAATTTCTCTATGCTGAATGCTATGAGGCAATCATGGAATGGCATTCAGTGGGAATCCGATAATAAACCATCATATTCAGTTATTGAATATATGTCTCTGACATCACTTGACATCATAGGTGTGAATATGGAGTACGATACACAATTTTTGCTCGAAATAAAGACACATTGACCCCGTCTAATAGAACTAAAATTTCGATATGGTGAATTCAATATTATAACAAGGAACTTTAGAAGGGATGAAACGCGGCGCAATTGTGCTAAGCGTTTAATGTCTGTCTAACTCTTCGTGATCATACAAAATGCATTCTGCATGAGTCGGGGCTCACATTTTACGATTGAGAAATGGGTGAGCTTAAAATTTAGAGCTGGTATTTCGATGACGACCAGAAATGTCAGTGGAAGACTTATGAATGTATATCTTTCAGTTGTTAAAACTGTGAAACTCGATAGAAACAAACGACATAGACCAATTTTAGTACAATAAAAATTGATAAAAAAAAGCAGTTCATCGTCTTTGTTGCCACCAATATGTAATGATGTTAAAACCAATGTATTTTTCAATGATATTCAAACGTTGGGTTATTCTTCTTCACTCAAATCGGTTGAAAGAACCTTTTGTTCGATGTGATGCGACCCAATGATCAGGCATGAATGAAAGAATGAGTATCGGTGTGGTATGAGCCTTCTCTAGACCTACATCTAAATCAATGACGTTTTATTTCTTTTTTCTGTACTGATATAAATCGCAATGAGTTTTATTAGCTTTCAGATACCAAAATAATACAACAAAAAAGTACGACGTGAGTTCGCTCGTCCTGTCTCTATATAAATATATTGCTTTATGTCTGTTAGTTAACATTATCTGCAATAAAATTATGTAACGGGGTACTTTCAGTGGATATCAAAATGCATGAGATAAGAACGACAAAAAAGACATTATATAACCTATTGTACGAAGGACAAAACATTCTTGACTATAATTTATTGATTAAAAGAAACGATACATTCAAAACAAGGTTTTACCGTTTTTCTTCTATGCAGAAGCGTTTGTAAAGACGCTAGTCTATTCAATGATCATGATTTCAACCACAAGTACAAAATGTTATACTGGATGTGACAGATTTCTCATTGATTTTTCTGCACTATTCATCAAAACGTTTCGCTTAGCGATACGTAGACGTGGCCAAATGATTGTAGAAATTCTTCTTGCTTATGCATTCATGGCTCTTCTAGTTGGTTTGCGCTACCTTCTCGATCGTGCCTATTATCCTGCTTTTCAACTCTCGCCCTTTCGTCCACATGACAACATGATCTGGAATGATACAATGGCAAATACAACGTATTATTATCCGTGTAAGTTACAAGACTTTCTATAAACTTAGTGTTATTTTTGCCAACACATTTATTGCAGCAAATCCATGTACGGATACCATTGTGACGAATGCAATCAATGCTCTAGCAATGAATCGACCCGGTTTTCCTGATCATGGTAAGTGAAAAATCTTTCAAAAGCAATTTTTTCTATTTTTTAATGCTGTTCATCATTGAAAAATTAACATTTCAAAATTTAGTCGATATTATTCCAAATCCGAATATATCATCATTGTCCAATACGACATTAGAATCCCTCTATGCCTATATCTATTTTACCAATCTTGATTCCTGTACTAGTCCAACAACAATGCCAAATCAAGTTAATTATACACTGCGCTTGCAAGAGTAAGTTCGATATCTTTTGGCTCTGCTTGTTTTTCTTCTTTTTTCTCGATTCTAGAAACGATCCATACTACTATCGTGCTCAACAAGTAAAATTAAACGAAAACGACATATTTTGGAAACGTTCTCCAGAAGATTTTTGTCAAGGTACGAAATAGGAATATAATTTGTTGTATTGATTAATAGTATTTCCGTGTTTAGGGAATACAACTTTTGCAAATTATACCACACAATTTTTGAGTATTCAATATTTTGTTGATCTATCCATCATTCAATATGTAACGAGCATAACACCAAATTCATCTAGTGTACAGTAGTTTTATCAAATGATCTCTTCTGTTTTGTTAAACCATAATTAAATATTTTGTAGATATTTCTGAATCATTTTGGTTGTCCAGCATTTTATGCCGATGATCTTCATACGAGTTTCAGTGTGTTTGTGCCGATTTTTTTCTGTCTTGTTTATCTGATTACATTTATCTTGAATGTTGGTTATATTGTTGAAGAACGTCAAAACAAAACGAAAGTAAGAATCAGCCCTATATTATCCTAGTTTTCGATAATGAAAGCATGAGTTTCTAGTTTTTGAACTTGTCAGATGAGAAGTTCAACTATTCAGATGTGTAATATTATCAACCTATGAATCTTTCTTATGCAGATTGAATATCAGAAATTAAAGCAATCAGCACAAAATAGATCTATGTAGAATAGTTGTTGAATCTGAGATCTGTCGATCGAATATTTGCTAAGAAAACAAGAATGTTATCTAGAGTTCTATACATACATCCTGAAATTTTTTCACATGTTAAGTCCAATGATCAATTCGAATAACGTAGTGTTGTGAGGATTCATTCGTCCAAACCAATTGAAACTAGTTCTTTGATGAGAAGATTCAGGCCGTTCCCTATATGAGTATCTTTTGTCTTGTGACTAGTCGTTGTATCATTATTAACAGGAATACTTACGCATTTTTGGTCTTCGTACTTGGGTGAACAATTTCGTTTGGGTAGCACGAGCAATGTGTATATTTTTCGTACTTACCTGTTTGGTGACTGGTTTGAGTTTTTTAACTTTGCCACGTTCAAGCAAACGACCAAATAGTGTTAATAAAGCTATTTTTAGCTATACACATTGGACATTAGTTTGGGCAGTTTTCTTCGTCTATTCGATTCACACATCAGTCTTTAGTGTTTTCTTTGGACAACTTTTCAAACGTCGTAAGTATTAGTTTTCAATGCATATTTTATGGAAAAAAATTTCAATATGGATCTATATGTTTGAATAGCTCTTTTGGCCAAATTAATTGGAGCACTCCTATGGATATTGACATCGATTGATTTCTATTCCGGTGTACCACTCGGTGTTCGATATTTTTTATGCTTATTTCCTAATACCGGTCTATTATTTTGTTTACAAGTCATTCTACAATATGAACGTCGAAGTGGTGAGTTAATGGATTGCCTAAAAAAACAAAAGGTAACCTATTTAAATATTTAGGAAGCATGGCCACCTTTAGAGAACTCTACTCAAATATTTTTACCTATCGACTGTACATTGGTATATGTCTTCTACTAATGTTAATCTATTCTGTGATTTACATGTTATTGACTATTTATATTGAACGTGTCAATCCTGGTGAATTCGGTGTTGCACAACCGTGGAATTATGTATTCAGAAAATCATTTTGGAATCATCGCAGATCATCGACTATAGAACCAAGTGATCTTGATCTAAAGGAACATCATCCAAGACTACAGGATACATCGAATGATCAAGTGAATGATACCCATCATTGGATTCAACTCACTTCACTTATGAACGTTAAATCTCCGTCTTTGGCCATCAATCATCTAACAAAAGTACGGTCTATTTCACGATATGAGTTTTTGAAAAAAAAATGTTGCATTCTAGAAATTTGGAAAATTGCAAGCTGTGTCTGATCTTTCCTTGGATTTCTACGAAGGTGAAGTTTGCTCATTGTTAGGACACAACGGAGCAGGCAAAACAACTACAACATTTATTCTCGTCGGTAGGCTCTATGAATTGACAGTATTTTCTTATAACATCGTATTGATCATGTTGATTTCGAGGAATGTTGGAACCAACATCAGGTAGTGTCACTGTACAAGGCATGGATAATCGAGAACATATTCAAGAAGTACGAAAACTTCTCGGATTTTGTCCACAATACGGTAAAAAACAACAGAAAATTCATCGTGAATGTACAAAAAATAATGTTTGATTAGATATTTTGTACGATGAATTATCTGTGGACGAACACCTCACATTGATAGCTAAGGTAGGAGTCAATATAAAATTTTATTTCAAGATCCCTAATGCCCTTGTTGAAATTTCAAAGTTCATTTTTCATTGAAAACAAGAAAAAACCTATTTTAGATGCGCCACATAGACAAGAGAATAATGAAAGATTCAATCGAAAAAACTCTTAATTTGATCGGATTAGTCAATGATCGGCAGACCCTATCAAAACATCTCTCTGGTGGAATGAAGCGTCGCCTCTCCATCGGTATTTCATTGATCGGTGATTCTAAAGTGTGTCGAATCAACTAACAAATCATATTTTAGTACGGTGAACTTTTTTGTTTCAGATACTCATTCTTGATGAACCAACGAGCGGTATAGGTAGGTTGTATAGGTAAGACTAGAAAAAAGAAACACTTTTATTGTTGTCAAAGATCCTCACAATCGTCGTCTGATTTGGACAATAATTCGAAAATTAAAACAGGATGGAAAATGTGTGATATTGACAACGCACTTTCTTGAGGAAGCTGATGTGCTATCCGATCGTATTGCTTTTATTAGCAAGGGTCGATTACAAGCACACGGTACACCAGATTTTCTCAAGCAACAAACAGGTCTGATGAAAAAAATGTAAAGAAATAAACATTCTAAAGGATATTCATATTTAGAATATGAATATCGTATTTTTATGGATAAACAAGAGACTTGTGATAGTCGACATGTCACTCGATTTATTCGAGAACACGTAAAAAATGCAGTTCTAGAACGTGGATCCGCTTCAGAACTTGTCTATGGAATCAAACGTGATGAATCGAACAAGATTGAACTATTGATCAATGCACTTGATCAGCATCGACAATCAATCGGTATCAATTCTTATGGTCTATCGATGACAACGATCGAAGACGTCTTTCTCAAGTAGAAAAAAATATTGACATAGCAGAAATATTATCATCATTTTGTAGATTGATTCGAGAAGAAGAAAAAGCTGAGGATAGTAATCACAATCCAGACAATACTCGGCAGGTTCTATCGAACGAAGGTAACAGTGAAACTATCTGTTTAACAGTAAAGATCAATCAAACTTCCATTTTTTCCGATAGTTTTTCGCGTGCAGCAAGAACGCATTCATGGAGTTCGTTTGTCTTTTACTCGACTTTGGGCGCTACTAGTCAAAAGATGGCATGTTACTCGTCGACGAATTAGTTTTCTCTTAGGTTTCTTTCTACTCCCGATTATCTTTGAAATTATTCTCGTCAGTGTTTTACCTACACCAGAAGAAATTCAATCAACACTTTTGCAGAATGATCGTATTATCGATGCTCAAGTAACATTACTCCCGTCGATTTATAATCCACAAACTATTGTTACCTATTCTAATAATAATGAAAGTTATGTTCCACAACGTCTTCTTAATTATTTAATCAATGCTGGTGCGATCGTGGATGAAATATCGAACGATAACGTACTCGAATACATCTTACCGAAATACTATCAATCGGAAGATGCTTTTGTAAATCAATATAAAATGGGTTTTGCTTCTTACAATGATCCAACAGCTCAATCACCCATATTGAAATTTAATACGTACTTTTCCACGGTCAACTATCATACAATGCCGACAAGCTTAGGTATAGCTGTGACGAATCTTTTTCAATTTTATGCGAATTCATCGGCAAAAAGTATTGTAACAACAAATCAACCAATTGCAAAAACAGTAACTGTACTAACTGCACAAGCTCGTGCCTTTCAAAATCTCTTATGTTTCGATTCATTGCCAGTATCGGTATTCAATTTTTTATTTTGCATTATTGCTACTCTATTTATATCAATTCTTATACCGACATTTATTGCTGAACGTGTCAATCATTCCAAAGATCTTCAATTATTGACCAATTTAAAGAAAAGAATCTATTGGCTCTCGAATCTCATCTTCGATGTTTCACTTTGTTTGATTCTTTGTTCACTTCTGACAATTGTTTTGAAAGTAAGTGAATCGTTTATCAGGATGATAGAATGAGATCAGCCACTGAAAATTGTTATATCAACGTTTTTGACAAATAGAAAATTTTCATGCAATAAGAAGAATCTTGTTACTTTCATATCTTGCTGAGATATGAAGACCTTCTTTTTTATGAGTATTTTAACAGTTTGAGTTTCGTCCAATTCTATAGTCTTTGTCTATAGTTCGATTGTTTTATGTATTCAAAATCAGTTGTTATCAATACTTTCTTTGGTGTAGATCGGTGCAACAGCCAATTCAAAAACACAATCCGAAGTTTATATTTATCACAATACAGAAGAAACGGGCTATTTCTTTCTTATGTTTCTGATGTATTCATTAGCATCATTGCCATTCATTTATACCTTTTCTTTTGGTGTAAAACGAGAACTAATTGGTGTGATTAATTTTTTTCTATTGAATGTTTTGATATGTTTTGCCGATATGATTTTGAGTTTTCTTGCTACCGTTGCACAAGAAAAAGGTTCATCTAATCAAAATGGTACCACTGCTGGAGCAACAGCTGTAACGACTATCCGTTGGATTCTATCGGGTCTTCTACCAACAGTGAATTTGAAACACGCTCTTTCTAATATTCGTCTTCGCTCGAATCGTGACTGCATTAAATCCTTTAATTCAATTATGGGTACAAATTATGCCTTCGATGAACCGTGGATGTCAGTGTATGAGCCTGGTCTGGGTTTACAGTTTATTATTTTCTGCTTACAAATCCTATTCTGGTGGTTAATATTGGCAATAATCGAAAATTTCACCAATATCAAACGGGCATGCCAACAACATTGCAATAAATCCAATCAGTTAAATGATATGTTCGAATTCGATGATTCGGTAAAGGAGACACAACATTGTTCGAGATTATTTAATAGCGAAGTGTTCATCTAGCATTTAGATGAAGATGTTCGAATAGAACGTGAATCGATTTTAAAGGAATATGAACAGTCAACATCAACCGTTATTCTTGTTCGAGATCTTGTTAAACAATTTACAAAACGAAAAGAAAAGTCCCTTACTCGACGTATCTACACGGCAGTTGATCATCTAAATTTTCGAGTCTCAACACGATCTTGTTTTGGTTTATTAGGTGTGAAAGATTGTTTCTACTTAAGATATATATATACATCTGTCATCGATATTCTAGGAGCAAATGGAGCAGGTAAAACAACAACATTTCGAATATTAATCGACGATATTAAACCAACTTCTGGTGAAATTATTATCAATGGAAAAAATATTAGCAAAATGGTTGAAAATTCCTATAGAAGAATCAAATTCTTTTCTTAAATTAATTCGTTAGTTTTTTGTAGAAACGTGATCTTGAAATTGGCTTTTGTCCACAGTTCGATTGGCTTGTAGATGGTCTTAATGTTACTGAAACATTGATTTTGTTTGCCAGGTAATTGTAATATGAATAAACATAAAAGGATCAGTTCCAGAGTCATTCAATCTGTGATGAAAATCTGTCAAGCTTAGATAATTTACACGATATTGGATACAAATATTACTTTAATTCTAAGCATTTGTTGTCACTTACTCTATCTAGATTGAAAGGTCTACAAGCATCGATTATACCGCGACTTTGCCAGAATATGATTCAATTGTTCGGTCTGGACACGTACGAAAAGCAGATCGTACAAAATTTAAGGTCAGTATTCATAAACATGCCTCTGTTGTGGAATGAGTGATCCATTATAAAGAGAATTCATGACCTCTTACTAAAACTTTCGAGAATCGTTTATCTTTGAAAAACAATCGTCTAGAAAGTTATGGAATAATTGTGCCCTTACAATCGTTAATATGAAAAAAACCGTAGACAGAGAGATCACTGTTAAGTTGAATTGACTGAATAAGACTTGCACTCGATTCGGTTTCGATCTCTAATCGTATTTTGTTCTCTGTCTCAATACATTCTAAATTTGACTGTATCTTTATATAAACAAAGCTATTTGTCTTCTTTTTTTTGTCTAATACTTACAGTGGTGGCAATAAACGAAAGTTGAGTGCAGTTATTGCATTCATGGCCAATCCGGCTTTGGTCTTTTTAGATGAACCAACAACAGTATATCAACTCGTTTTTGTCTAAAAGTATAACATGAATGAAATTTACGTTAGGGTTTGGATGCAGCCGCCAAACGAAAATTGTGGGCAGTAATTCGTTCCGCTCGTGATATTGGTATAACCATCATCATGACCAGTCATAGGTAACGAAAAAATTGAATATTGGATTTGTCTAATTGTCTCTATACTTTTTATCTAGTATGGAAGAATGCGAAGCTTTGTGCACGAGTAAGTCGATTGTTTTTTGTTAGGATGATAATTAACATCTACTATAATTCTATCGAGGAATCGGTATTATGAAATTGGGTCAATTTATGTGTTTGGGCAATCTACAACATTTAAAAAATCGGTTTGGTGATGGTTATGCTGTACAAGTAAAAGTATCAATCGATAAAGTACAAAAAATCAAAGACGATCTTACATCCTTTTTTCCAGAAATTGAGATTCAAGGTAGGAGCAACATGAGAATAGATCGAAGTGAAACCAAAGTACCATTGCATGTTTGATCTAGCATAAACGATTTCATTCAAATGTCAGAGGAATAAGAGGCAAAGAAGATTAGGAATTATCTAAGTTAGACTTTTTACAAGAAACTTTCAATAACTATTTAATTGCAGATCAACACGATGGAACGCTCTTTTGCAATATACCCTTTTCGTCAACATCATCATCATCATTGAAAGATAAAAATGCAACTACATCGTCTTTTAATTTGGTTCGTATATTTGCCATGCTTAACGCTCAAAAGAATCAAAAGTTGATCGAAAGTTATTCGTTGTCACAAACAACACTTGAACAAATCTTTGTTCGTCTTGCCGGTGATGATGAAGATAACATATCCACTATTTCATCTAATAAAGAACCATTGGATCAAACCGAAGTAGCAGATGAAAGTAAGTTATATTATAACCAGTAATCATGAACTAGAAAAGAAAGATAGCTTATTCTCCTTCCTGGAGAAAAGCAAGACTATCGAATATATAAATCGATGCTTGACAGCCAAATCATGTTTTTTCTATCATTTACCTTTTTCTTAATCGATTGTTTTAAAACTAACAGAAATTTGATCATTTTCTTTTAGTTTCAACTCGCTTCTGAATCAAAATGGACTATGATCAACATCAGCAATGCTGAAGAATGATCTGTTATATATACCATTTTCGATTTGACTTGACATTTTAAGTATTATAATCGTTTTAATTGCGGCAAATAAAGTTACTAATGTTACTTGATCGAGACTAAATATTTCATGGTGTGCGTGTGTGAGGATATGGGTGAAGAGAGCTTACCACACTGAGCCGAGATTCTTTTAGTCGTACCCAGATTGGGTGTGGTTGTGGCAATGCGCATATCTTGCTCATTTCTTGTCTCATTTCGATATCTAGTTTCATTCCTGAAAATTACTTTTAAATACTTCTCGCTAAAGTCTTTCGATGTGAACACATAAAATTGAAAAACGTTATAGGATTTATCAAGCACATTTCACAAAGCCAAATAACGCGTTTCAATCAAATTCAAGATTTCTGCGGGATGCTTTGAATCTTTTCCTATCGGTTGATATAATATTATAAAGACAGACATTTAAGATTAGTTCTCTATACACAACACTAATATTCAAATAAATTACAAAAGACATGATTTCAACATGTAAAATGCCATAGTTTTTCGACGATGAATGACTCTTGTCAATTTTTGAACAGCTTTCGATATTTGTAAATATGAAATTTGAGGATGTGCTGCTACATCTATGTGAGTTGAACATTTTTTCTTATCTGTTGAAATTTTATAAGCATGATCACACATTTTTGGATGTCATTGATCATCGCCATCTATTTCAATCCATGATCTTGGTTTCGACTTTGTTCTAGTTGATTTCGTACGTTTAAATTCATATTGTCTTTTGATTTGCATATATTCACTGGTTTTATTCCATTTCTCTCTTCCACGTTTTAGTCTTACAGAATCGCACTAACAAGTTGTCTCTATATGTCACATATTGCGATTGCAGATACCCGAATGGCTCTCTTTACCATATTGATATCATCGATATATGTTCTGTGATATATTATTCTTTTCTAAAACCGATGACTGCAACTATTGAGTATCTATCAGGTTAGACTTTTTTGTTAGCTCTCTATGCTACATGCATTTTTTAAAAAGAAATAAGGTACTCTTCTGAAAATTTTCGATAACTGATTATAAATCACTACCTATTGGATATAAATTTTCGTAAAGTCGTCAAGATTGTACGAGGTATAAAATCTACTGTTCATTGTCGAGTTCTTCTGATCTCAGCACGATAGAATAAATGTGGGCTGATATAGAGCGAGAACTCCAAAAAGACCCAGCAGAAGAGTCAGCGGATTTAGAATGCAAGTAAACCGGCCTGATGTTACAGAAAAATTAGTTCATTCATTAGGCAGTCTGCTACACGAATGTATTAAACAGAAAGAACGGCCAACACAGCACTGATGTCGTTTTTGGTCTGAAAAATCTTGTTTGATTTTTTGAACAATATAACATTTTTGTATATTATCTGAAAGTAAAGTCTTATCATTGAGACATCTGTTATTCCCGTAATCACACGTACGTGAACATATATTTTGAAGAAAAATCCCGTTTTGCAATTATCACATAAAGAGATCCCGAAACTCAGATGTAGAGATTTGAAAAATATGAGAAAAAAAAGGTATTTTTGATTTCGTTTTCTATTAAAATTGCAAACTCAATTAGTTGTGCATCTATGTTCAAGCTGATCATTTCTAAATAATAATAGAGCTTTCCATCGACACTTTGCCAACAGGTAGGTCTCGGTAAAATAAGAAAAATTCTCAAACTGATTGTACCGCTGTGTTGTTTCTTGTCGAGTTTGAGTCATGTCCCTCAGATTTTAGCTTATAGTAAGGTATATAGAAAATAAATCGTAGATGATGAAAGTATTTTGAATCAATATTTCCAATTGATCGAATCAAGATTTTAGACGATTCAATTGTACCTAGGTTGATTTATTTATCGTTCAATTTTATCTTTCTTTTGGACTTAAATACGGCATTTTTCGAGACTTGCAGATCATTAGGTTCAATAAATCATGTTACACAACTTATCGATAATTGACAGCAAAATACTGTCAGAATTCCTACGTACGTTATTATATTTATGAGAGTACTTTTCTTGGTTATTTTTCTTCAAAGATTTCTATTTTATTATTCTGTTTATCAAGTGGACAAATATTTGTTTTTCTACATACAAGCAATTGAAAGGGTCGTATGACTCATAGTGTCATACGACATGGCTCTTTCATGTATACAGCGATAGAAAAGATTTGAATCTTGTTTTTGCCGGTAGCACAAGAAAATAGTAGTTTACAAAAAAAATTGGTCGTAGTTGAAGATCCGACGCACTACAAAAACAAGATCAATGAATTCGTCTGAAACAGAAGTCTTCTCGACTGAACAACAAAACACAGTAACTAATGAAGATGAAATCAAAATCACGACAGGTTCAGTCAAAATCACTCCCAATACTGAACTCTACTATGAACTTCGTTCACCAAACATTTCACAAGAAACATCAAAAGTAATTATGATAATGGGTGCATTTGCTACATTGAAACATTTCGATGAGCAAGCACAAGTTATTGTCAAATATTTTGCTCATTCTTCAACACCAGTGGAAATTTTGACATACGATCATCGTGGAATAGGGAAATCACTAACTACTTCAAAAGTTCGGCAAACATCACGTATGCTTGCTAATGATGCTTTTGCTTTGATTAATAAAGTCTGGGTAGCAAATGAGCCTATCCATGTATACGGTGCCAGCCTTGGTGGAATGGTAGCGCAAGAATTGGCTTTACTTTTAATTCAGTCAAATCGTTTGAAATCGTTGTATCTTGCGGTGACATCACGTGGTAGTTACATTCGACCGATGGCAATACTTGGTCATAGTATCTGGTCATTGTTAATGCCGTTTCTTATCAAGAAAGATCATGAAAGAATGATTCGCGATGTTCTTCTGCCTTCTACATATTCACCTTCTGCTCTTAAAGTCAACGGTGAGCTATATGCAACTTTATGGATTAATAACTACGATCAATGGTGGGCTTTTGATAATCAAGATGCTTGTGCTTGTCAGTGCTCGGCAGCTGCTTCACATTATTTATCGAATGATGAATTACGCTTGATACGTACCACAGGTATTCCGATTACCGTTCAAATATCTTTGAAAGATCGATTGATATCACCGAGAAAACAAGAAGAACTAGCAAAATTATTAAATGCCAAGACAGCTGTATTCGACCAAGGCCACTTGGGTGATGATGATGTCAAAAAAGAATTATTTCAAGCATTCATCGAACATCTTGCAAATGTTAATTGACATTATGTTTTTTAATAAAATCTAGAATAATGATTGATTGTCACACGCGTTTTTTATGCATCTTTGTTTCCATTTGAAAGAACAATTGAGTTGAACGCATTCAAGCTTTCTAAAGAACGAAGTCCTCGATTAAATTAGAGTTGATTTAATTTAATTTGTCTTATTGGAAAAGTCGTTATAAAATTTTCTACAAAATGCTTCGATTAACTGACATCTAGACGACGAATACATCTTCGTTGTTCTGAAATATAGTCGTTTAATTCATCAGCACACGTCTTCATCTTTGTTTTTAACAATGATGCTGGAATTATGCATAGCTACGTTGCAAGGGTGTGGGTGTGCGTGTGTGGGATGTAGGGTGCGGGCGGGGGTGGGTGTGGGGTGTGGGTGGGTGAAAAGAGAGTACCAGCACACTCACCCATCCCACATTTTTGCGCCGACATTTTGGCGCCAACACTTGAGTGCACGAGTCGAAATCGCTAAACAAGTTGTTTTTATTTTCGGGGGTGCATGTGAGCGTGGGGTGTGGGTGTGCTGATATTCTCTTTTCACCAATCCACATCCCACACACACCCACGCCCACCCACACTCACATCCACATCCACACCCCACACCCACACCCCACACTCACACCCACACCCACACACTCCACATCCACGCCCACATCCTAAATTGGCAGTGTATGATGCAATTAGTATCAAACTTCAGATATATAAACTAGCAGTTAGTAACCGTCCAGCAGCTGTACTGCTATGAAAATCTCCACCATATCCAACAATATTACCAAAAGCATACCATACACTCATTGCAAGTTGAGACAATATTGATCGATCTTGTAATGCTTCATTATCTTGTCTCTCCATTATACATACCAAAATACCAGCATAGATAAAAATAACAAAGACTAATAACCAAAGATTACGTGAGAATGGTTTTAAGGATGAGAGTAGATCGATACTAACAGCGGGTGTCTTTCGTACTATAATACGTAAGGAATTATCAGGTATAGCATTTAAAAAACTGACCATCTCTCTTTGTGAAGCGGTAACGATCACATCTATCACTATATCGTAAACACCGTTACTACTGCTTGAATCAATCCATCGTATGTTTGATTTTTTTATGCTAATTTAATAGTTGGAATAAATCCTGTTTTACTTTGTGAAAGTTTAATAAGATCCAGTACATAGTCACTATACTGCATTGTACTTTGTCCAGATGCATCTGTAACATTTTGAGCTATAGTAAATGGAACGGATTCAATAACACCTATTCTCAAATGTACACCTTTAAATATTGTTGAACCAGTAGGTGGTGTTAATGAATTATCGGGCCATACTACAACATTTTCTTTTAAACGAAATCGTTCATAAAGAACATCAGAGTAAAGAGAAGACGCAAAGAAGAGACCATCAAATACAAATGAACGTCTAAGTACTTTCTATGATTATGTTTATTGTTTTGAAGCATTTTATCGAGGAATTCTGAAAATTAATTTGTTTTGGGCAACATTTTAAAGAAATACTTTGTAGGATTTCTACATACGGCAGAGAAATAGTTTGTAGAGTGGTGCCGTTGTTAACTAAGCTATTAATAAAGATCCTAGAAATTTTCCTATTGAAATTAATGATCAGTGCAATTATTTTCCCATCGGGTCTACGAACAATGGTCGAACGAAAAATAGTCGAACGAAAATTGGCCGAGGAAAATTGGTCAATACGAAAATTAGTCGCTACAAAAATTGATCGATACGAAAATTAGTCATTACGAAAATTGATCGACATGAAAAATAGTCAAAAAATTCTTAATTAAAAAGAAGAAAAAACAATCTCTCAATAAGAGTGGCAACATTGTAAACAATAAATTAATGTTAGTATATAATCTGTCGCTGGTACTTTTAATATATTTGTTGTAGTACTCTGTGCAAGTAAAGTGGACCCCAACCTCTTTCAAGAACTGTTGGTTTGAAGCAGAAGAAAACATGAAAATAAAAAACGAGTGCGGGTGTTGGAAGGGATCCTCTTGAACCCATCACTCACTACAGTTTACACCAGCTCTGGCACTCACACTTGCAGTCGCACCAACTCTGACAATGACACCATACTCTCTAGAAATTTTTTTCTCAATTCCACAACTCCATCAGAATTAATTTCGATAAAGTTTTATGAAAATACATGAATGTAACAATTTTAATTTTAAAAAGAAATTCTAGTTCATATGCTGCATGTACTAGAAAAAAATCCGTTGTATTGGTGGACGTTTTACTAATGGCGTTTTCCATTTTCTTCTTGTGACGCCTTCTCTGATTCGTTGTATTTGAAGTTTTTTTTATTTTCAATCATAATGTTTCGACTATTTTTCGTTCGATCAATATTCGCTTTCCCTTTCCAACCGTTCTGATCTTCGTCATTTAGCTTTGCTTAGAACTTTTATTGGATACATCTTTATTTATCTGTTATTCTAAGAGAAAATTTATACTAAAAAACACATTTTAGCACTATTCCTTTGGCGCTGAAATGTGGGACTGACATACATTTCCGTTCATTAAACATTGATATACTATTTGAAATGCACATATTAGTATCTTAATTCTACATTCTCCCCTTTGGTTTATTTTCTCTTTCATCTCAAAGTTTCAATGAATGATGTTCACTATGTAAACCCTTTATTTTTGCCTGCTTAACTACGAGTGACAGCAATATCAAAACGATTGATTTATATCTGCGCTTGCTATAGAAATGTTCGTAATGACTATCAACTCGGGTTGTTAAGGTATGTATTTGCCTTGAGAGAGGGGGGGGGGGGGAGGGGGGACGGTGGAAACGACCGCGAAACTTCGACTTGAAACATGAACTAGTTTTTTCCTTCGAAAATAATTATTATATGTTTAACTTTATCCATATTTTAAACGTGCTCTATCCAGATGTCATCAGATTTAGAAAAATGCATTGTTGTTTTAAAAAAATCAATTCTATAACAGAAGAAGGACCTTAGAAGCTGCGATTTTTACTTAGACATCCCTTTCAGAATAGCCTCTAGGTGTTCTTCAATTACTCGGATGAGCATATTCTAATAGGGGCACAAAATTTAAACCATTCGAAGAAGGTTGAACATTTTTTGCAGAATAATATAAATCAATTATTCGATCTGTTGCATTAACACTAAATTGTATATGGACGGATACGCCAAGAAACTCTGTTGTGCTAACTGCATCTAAGAATAAGTCAGATTGAATGAAACGACTATCATAACACAGTGAAGATCCATCAAATGACAACCATGAAGAAGACCTATTCATTTTTGATGCACACAATTGTTGCAATGATTGAATTAATGTCCATGTTGCATCAGATGCAAATAGTGCATAATTATATCTACGTTCATCGATCTAGGGAATGACTCAGGCGCATAGTGTTTCATTAATTCAAGCATTGGCAACTGATCCTACAGCTGGTTCAGTCAAGAGCATTCCAATTAGGTTGTCATGAGATGTTTCATTGAAAAAATTTAAAGAAACACGAGAGCTTAGTATCCATGTATAATATGGACCAACTACATTATTATCAAGAGCATTTTGCATAATTAATGGTATATAACTTGATTGCGCCCATAACACAACCATTCATATTGCAACATTAGATACAAGACTTTTCAAATCACCACGAAAACTTTGGCAATATCAAATATAATACTTTCTATGACGATTAAACCACTTTTATTAAATGCTGCATGCAAAGCTCTGACTTCACCAAGTCCAAAGACATCATTTTGATAAATTAGTATACATGGAGTCCAATTAAATCGAATGAATAGTTTTGCAGTGACAGATGCAGCTGCATCGTCTGAAGCAACTGTGCGATAAAAATTAAGATAAGTATTTCGATTATAGTCTAATCACTTTTCGTTTGTATTCATAATCTCGCTAGCCAAGTTGATGGAATTGTTCTTCTTCGAGTTGGCCAGTTGTGATCTTTGTTGAAAAGAACATCACCTCGACGATTGTCAGAAGCATACATTTTATTATCATCTTTTTTCTTAGGTTCAATGAGTTCATCTATAAAAGAATATTCATATAGTTGGTGAAAAGAATAAAACGAAACAAAAGACCTTCTGCTTTCAAATGATTACGATGATTTTTGGATTTTGTTCAGTTTTGGTTGAAAACGAGAAAACGTACCTGCAGAAACCACATACAAATATCTCTTCTACGATACATATCAAACTTGACAATTACCAGCAAAAACTATTTATCCAATAATTTTTTTTATTGAAATTTAATTTAGTTTTTCCTCCTTCGATTTCTTTAACACTGCTTTGACCAAGAATTGAATAGACACTTCCTGGTATATAAATCAGATAACTGCTTGATGATGATTCATACGTCACAGAGCAGAAAGGATGTGAGTGTCGGTGAAGAGAGAAGTGACACCCATGACCACATCCTCTGCAGAAATTTTGTTGAATTTGTCTAATCGTTATACTCTTGTAATGATATTCATTTTTATTCTCTCATACTTTTCTTCAAACTTTATTTTTAACTTCAAATCGTCACTGAGTAGGATGTATAAATTAATTTTATGAATGATATGTGATCACAAAGCGTAGTGTATTAATTTTAGAGACTTTATACTCAAAGTATGAATATTTGAAATTCAAGAAAAATACTAGAATATTGAAAATGTTCCAGGTTTTTATCATTCATATTATTCTGTCTCCTCTTTATGTTTCAAATAAAACAAATGTTATGTATGTATTCTAATTGTTGTTCAAAATAAATGCCATCCTCCGATTGAGCATATAGGAAAATCTAGAAAAAAAACTTGAATGAGTAAGTTCAGATGTCTTTTGTCCAGGAACTCTTCTGCTCAACTTTGACCTCGCATGGTCCATTTTAGCTAGACAAGCTGTAGTAGCTCAGTCATTAATAGTTGCTTGATCACTTAAGGATGATGATGAATGTGCTGCATATATTTTCAGTAAGAGTATGTTCAGAGTATAAAAGTAACACCGAGAAGTTGTGTGGCATCGAATATACAAACTGTTTTCTCAGAGTATATAGGCTGTGACTGATTCATACAAATAATGAAACTAATGGCATTTCTCCGAAAATGTTTCGATTATAATTTAAAAATTTTGATTTCTATATAGGATGACTAAGATAAATAAGATTTTATATGTTGTTGTATTAAAGGTTTATATTCAGGAAAGCATTGTGATTAAATCATTTTAACATGAGTTTTATTTTAATATCTCAAAATCAATTTTGGTGCATGCTTAGTTTTAACAAGAATACAGTAGATTTGACTTGCGAATAATACAAACGCTAGATGTCATTAAAGCCAATTTCTTAATTAGAGTTGATTAGAAAAATTTACTATTATAAACAATCTATATTCGTGATATAATATTTCCTATGCTGTTAATACCAGCTTTCCAAAATGAGTTTTCTCTTAAGTGCATTACCGAACTTCTAGTTCAATATTGATTTGATGACTTGTACATAACTAATCATTCAATATGCATTAACCAATAGCATTGATGTCGTTTGTCTCTACAATATTAAGACAAAGAGTGATAATTATGCATTAGCTTCTTCCATTTTTCATACATTCTCACACACATGTCATTTCCTCCATAATTGGTGTGTTAGTTAGATCAGAAGATTTCATGTTGAAAGCAAAAATCTTAATTAAAGAGAAAAGCTACCAAAGATTTTCATCTTTTCTCCCTGTTTATTTCAATTCAATTCCAATCGTCGTCCAAATCTTTGTATATCATTTCAAAGATAAGTACATTCATTGAAAAAAAACTTTACCTCAAATAACAAATCTTTCAATTTTTTATGGCAAAGTTAGTGTATTATTAGTATAATATACTAAATGGTGAAATAATTAGTTCAGCTGTCTTCGTCTGGTTTTTGTTTCTCTCGGTTACATAAAAATATCTTCATTTTCGAATAGTCTTATCATTGAAATGATATATAGAATGTCTCGATGTACATAAAGATCAATAAAGAAAATATAGAATAGCAAAGATTCATTATTTTTATTAACAGATCATTGATTCGTTGTGTCACAAACTTCGATAAAGAACTTTTTGATAGCAAAATTTTCTGAGTTAGAATTAATGATGTACTAGTTCTCAAAAGTAAACAAAGGACTTCAGTTAGCATCGAGTCATAGAAAAATCAAAGATTGAAGAGCTTAGAAAGATTATGAGCTTTTACATTCTTTCGAAAAATATATCTGTTGCCATTTGAATGTCAATATTCTTCACTAAGTCTAATAATAAAATCATGCCGAATTTTAATGCGTTCATATGGAAGATCTCAAGAAATGTGTTTTTGTAAAATTGTCATAACGGGACGTTATTATTTTTCAATTCTGACTGCATCGAAAATGTTATCATACATAAGAGGATATCATGTATGAAAATTAGTAAATTGAGCCATGTCACGAAAAAAGAATATTACTTTTGAGAATTTTCGTAAATTACCTGTATTCTGGACGAAAAGTTTTTTTTTCATGAAAGGGGAGCAGAAACTTGAAATGGTCGAAAAAAATTGATTATGTGACTTGGAGAATAGCATCTATTTTGCTTATTTTCGTTGGACCAATTCATGAGAACTCAACTAGTTTTAAGCAGGTACAAGGGACATGATACTATTTTCATATACATCATGTTGCATGTTAATATGAAAAAAAGAAAATTCTACTGATCGAAATGAATGCTACGATTTAGTGTTGCAAATATTTTTTTGTTGTCATACACAATGTAGGGCACAGAAAGATGGATATTAAAAAATAGATCATAGAAATAGCTGATAAAATTTCTTCTACAAATGCATCGACGTCTGTTATGGAATGTCAATCTGATCTATATGTATGATTCAAGGCTGAATGTGGGTGTGAGATGTCAGAGAAGAGAATATCAACATCCATAAAGAGAAGGGCGCAAGGAAAATACACAGGGTGTCCCATAAGTAAGGTAACCAAGTATTTTTTCGATTTCTTTCTTATAGATCGTCAGTTAGGTCTCATATTTATGCCACATATACAAGGTGATATAAGTCACAGATATAGTATATGAATCATTTCTTGGTGTACTATAAATTTTTCAAAAGCGTACAAATACAGGATAACCAAGAAAATGAATCATAGGCGGCAGTTATAGTTTTTGATTGTCAACACATATTTCATTCTATTTAATCTGGCAGCACTTAGAGGGTGGCGTATTAAACAGTTTTTGTCAGTGTGATTATCTTATTCTGTAGCTTTAATCAAGTTTTGCTAGAACTCAGACGTGTTTGCATTTATTGGATATTCTGTATTTGTATCCTTTTGAAAAAATTATAATAAACCAAGATATTGTTCATATGCTGAATCTTTCACTTATGTCACCTAGGATCTATGATATAAATATGAGACCTAATTGACAACCTATAAGAAAGAAATCGAAAAAAAAACTCTGTTTCCTTACCTATGGGGCACCTGTATGTGGAAGAGAACATGATTTAATTTTATCGTTACATATCATAACACACAGTTTATATCGAGATTGTATTCTTGCAATATTAGTTGAAGTATGATCAAATATTATAGAAATTGAAGCATTATGTTTATTATTACTAAATAAGAAGAGAAAGTTTTTTCAAGTTTTCTATACAGAAATAAAGTACGTCTGTCACTAATTTTGAATTGACTTTAGTAATATAATATTTTGTATAATTAATCAAATGGATAAAATTTTTTAATAAGTTTCACTTTTTTTAAAACCATTTGAAGAATATGCCGTTTCATGGGACAGAAAATTTTTGAAGGTTGTTTCATCTCATGTAGGATGAAAAATTTTGAATCACATCACATCAAATGGAATAAGCCATGGCGGTTCATTGTATGGAACCAATTGTGTTTGTCCCATTTCATCCCACGCGAAGCCATGGTGTTTATATTTCGTTTACCATATGTTTCCTAATTATTATACAATACTCGGCGTCGACATTCTTTGCATACTAGATAAACTATTCATATTTTCTTATTTCTTATTTTGACATTCTAGTATATTCTTTTCACAATTGCACTACGAAGTAAATATCAGTTTAACTACAAGAAAAAGAAAATACAAACAACTGAAAAAGAACGATAAATGTATGTACCGATAGTCGACGATTATTTATAATCGGTTATGTATGCATCGATAAATGCCGTCAGAATAGAAATGACCTGAAAAAAAATACACAATCTAGCAGTTATCCGTAAAAAAACGTCAAGGTAAAAATCACACTTTTTTTCGAAAATTTTATATAAATAGTCCTCAAAGTAACTATCTGCTGATGTAGCACAATCTTGAATTATTTTAACACCATATTCATCTTCAGCTGGTTCATTCAGTTCATTTTCTACTGAAAAAATACTCTTTTAAACATAATGAGCTTCTATATGTTGTGAAACTTGACTCGAACCTTCTTGATGCATGAACACGTAGTCAAAAATTGTTTATCATATGTACTGGTTTGTATCGACATTCATTTTTAGTTACTAATAATATAACATGAAAATGCAACGATTTATCATACTATGTTTTTTAATCTATCTTATCTATGGTTATCCAATCGATCAAAATCTTAAGTAAGAAAACTTGTTTTTTCATATATTATCTACTTAATAATTAATTGAGTTTAGAACGTATCAAATTCGTCAACAACGAAGTATTGATCTTATGAATTGGAAGTCAGCTGATATATTGTTTAAACGACTTTATTTGAATGAAAACCGTCAAAATCAAATAGATGCTCGAATGAAACGTTCAGAAACTCCACCAGAATTAAGACCGGTAGAAGGACCAATTAGTATTGAACAATTACCAGCTATGTTAGCAGCAAGAAATGTTAAACGGTATCCTTATTCTCAAGAAAATGATCCTGCTATCATGTAAATAAATATATTAGACTAGAAATTTATATTATGTATCATATGTATTTTCTTGTTTTTTTTTTTTAATTTTAGTGGTCGATAATATATTATCTATTCAATAGAAATCCGATTAAGAAAAAATTTAATGTGGTTTATATAGCTAGATATTGTAGAAATATCTTATAATAATTTTGTTTTTCTCTCGTTCAAGTCCTATCTTCTTCTTTTTTGTTTGTAATAATGAATGATTTATTTGTTTATGAAAAAGATGAATGTACCTTATGTTTCTTTGAAAGTCAATACTAATAAATATTTACTGGTGTTATTGAATCATTTAATAAATGTAAAGTAGAATAAAACAAAAACAAACATTATATTTCGAAATATTCAAAGATTTAGTTAACCTTGATTTAAGCAGGAAATAGATATTTTGAGACAGATAAAAACAAAATTATGACAAAAATCCAAACTTTTACAAATTACCTTAAGATAGAGCTTCGAATGGGAATGAAAAAAAACTATTCAATTGGACGGGTGATTCCGTACAAAGTTTCTTCAAGCATTCGATTGATTTGAATGATCTTAATTTTTTCTTCTAAAAATAAACAATGGAGAATCTGATGTGTCAGAATCTTGTTGGGCTCAACGAATACAATAATCGACTCATCAAAATCTACGAAGATCCCTGAAATAAACGAATAACGAGAGTCGAATAAAAATTCTTATTTATTCATGAGGAAAAAAAAGGAAATACTATAACACGAGAACTTCGTACCACCCGATTAGAAATTCTACTTATCTGTCATAAAGCAGATCGTATTGAAATTTGGAAAAGGTTCAGAGAATGTTTCCTCTTAAGCTATCATGATTCAATTTGGGTATCACTTTTTTCTTTAGACTAGTTTCTTAATCAGTATTATATTCATGTTTTCTTTTAAGAATATTTGACAAGGCATCGATGAACATTTGAAAATCTCTTAATTCACAATGAAATAAAACATACTCTCTATATTTAATAGACACAAGTTGAGAAATTGTTCAACAGGACAACGCAATTTGTTTGTCTATTATTTTCCTATTTTCTTTTTTTTCGCTTTCATTACATTAAATCATGGAGCCCATGATTTTCTTGATAATCATCTTCACAGCTGCAATCATTTAATTATTAAAGTAGCGTCTTCTATCGATGTTCACTGAACGAGATTTTACTGGATATCACTGTATGCTGTGTTCTCGTATAACAGAATTACCAAGACAAGAAAATCTCATGTTTTCATCGCTGAACTAGTCTTGTGGAAAACTTTTTTGCTGAAAAGTTTGCAATGCAACTTCCTTCAACTATTCAGAAAGTTCGATTTTTTTTCTATTTTCTCATCATGATAGTGATTCATGAATGATAAAAGTTGGTCAATTAGATATAATTATCTAATTTGATAAAGATATTTTCATAAGAAAAGTCGAATACCTGTGGAATGCTAATTTGAAATATATATATATACAATGACTTCTAAAATTATCCAACCAAATTTATTTTCGAGTTTCTTTGTGTTAATACTGTTGAAGGATGGCATCTCTGTAAACCCTGAAAACTAAGTTTTTCAGTTTCCATGGCCTGTCAAATAAAATTTTATTCAAAAACTCTAGAATGTTTTCTTATTTCGTACAGAAACTTTATTGTCAACTGGGAATAAGGTAGAAATAAAGTCAACTATTTCCAGTTTTGACTTCCCTATCCGGATTCATAAGCTTCTGAGACCCACAGCTGAGTTTTAGCTTCAAACCTTTAAGTATTTCTCTCATTAAAAATAGATAATTTTTCAACAACGCTCAAAGTATCTCCGTGATAAGGTCGAATGTATCTCAAATAAAAAAAACATTTTCAGTCGGTTCAGATCGATTTTTGTGGAAGAAGTAATAAACCAGGGTTTTCCTGAAATCTTCTTGAAAACTTTTATCTCGAACACGTGTTGCCTTATTCTAGGTTCATGTTTTGTGAGAAAAATCTCAATTTGATCAGTTTTATCCTCTTCGAGCATAAGAAATGGTGAGAAAAGAAGGAATGGATACCCTTAAATAGAAGCCATTTTTTGCAGCTTCTAGGAGCTGAAAAGAGTGATTTTGGCTTTTATAGAGACCTTATCCTGAGAATATTAGTAATCATTTTTATCTTCAAAAATCTTTTTTTTTTTTGAAAATAAAACTTTCTATCTAAATCACTATTTGAATTCTACTTAGCATTGACAACAGCGAAAAAAAGGTGAAAATAGACTTGGTCGAATAATTTCGAAAGTTACTCTACACACTTACAACATAATTATCATTAAATAAGTTGAATATTAATCTAATAAGATTTTGTAAATGAATATTATTTATTAAAATACACTCATTCGCGCGGGTATACGAAAATTGGTCGAATGAAAATTGGTCGAACGAAAATTAGTCGCAGAAAATTGGTCGATACGAAAATTAGTCGTTACGAAAATTGGTCGATACGAAAATTGGTCGTTACGAAAATTAGTCGTCAAGAGAGAATGGTCGAGAGTTTATAATTAGAGAAAAAAAACTGTTCTCATCAAAAATATTGAGTCGCAATTTCAAATATAAAAATAAATTATCAGTAACTATTTTAATAGAGCAATGTTACACAAAATGAATGATTGAATAGAAATGAATCAGACAGATAAAGAAAAGAGGAAGAAACAGGTATAGAAAAAATTCATAGATACAAAAAAAATAATCCGATGGGTATGAAAATAAAAGTGATGCAAAAAATGTATAAATTCTTATAAACGTTCGCAATTCTTAATATGTTTAAATTTCGGAATGCGTGCTACAGTATTATCAGATAAATTATTTAAACAATTGTCAATTACAGTTTGTGTAGATTCATTATAGTTAACAGCACGATCACGAATTTTTTCTTCAAATAGTCGAATTTCACTTGAAACAGCATTTCCAAGATGGTTGTGATTATTATTCTCATGTAAAATGACCGTATTAATAGAATTAGTATGAATTCGACCTTTACATTTAAGCGTTCGAACAAATTCGCATTTCCAATAAATTTTATCATCAGTTGTTTTATCGATGGTATAACAAAAGCCTTTGCAAAGTAATAGAGGTTTGTTTCTTTGAGTCGTACTCAACTTGAATGTTGACATTTTAGAAAAAAAAATGTCGACTTCTCTCAGTGGCTTAATATATATTCTATTCAACTTTTTTAATCTAATTAGCTTTAGGTCAAAAGTAATCTGATTGATCCCAACATACATAATTAAGAAGTGGAAGCTTGTTTGGATTAATTAATCAATAATTTATATCAATTCCCATACAAAAAAAAGATGAGTTCTTTTTCGTAATAGTCTGAAAATTGTTTATAGTATCATGTCCGTTCTATACTGTCGATGATTAAATTATCTGTCTCAATTTGACACTATTTTTTTTTTATTATGGTCTTCTTGAAATCATGAAACTCTCGACCATTCTCTCTTGACGACTAATTTTCGTAACGACCAATTTTCGTATCGACCAATTTTCGTAACGACTAATTTTCGTATCGACCAATTTTCTGCGACTAATTTTCGTTCGACCAATTTTCATTCGACCAATTTTCGTTTTCCCCATTCGCGCGGAGGAAAATGAAGAACGGTTGCGCTCGTTGATGACTGGTTGAAGAAGAAAACAAACGAGAGTAACGCATTTTGACAGATGATCTTTTTCTTTTTTTTGTTTCGCATTACTATCGACCGTTCATATTCTTAGTAGGTGTATATCTTTTTTTTTCGATACTTCAAATATTAATTCGTTAGTTATTTATTCTTATGATTACTGATATTATTCAATTTTTTGTTTTTGAGAAAAATAAATGTCATGAATGAAACAACAACAGACGATAATAAAACCGAATCTCAACCACCAATAATACATGTTGTTGAAGATTCTATTGCGTCTCGTACAAAAGAAATAACTAAACGACCAAAACGTGAACGTAGTCCAAGTAAAGTATAATATTCAATAAAAACATGATTATAATCATAATTTTATATAGCTGTTCAAATTCAACCACCAGCACCTAAAATAAAAAAAGTCAAAGAGGTCGCACCCAAATTACCAGATAAAACAAAATGGACTATGGAAGAACAAAAACAGTTTTTTAGTGCACTTCGCATTGTATGATAAATTATATTTTATTTAGAAATCTATATTGACTTCTTCTTTTCATTATTATTAGTATGGAAAAAATTTCGAAGCACTCGGTCAATTTTTTAATACTCGACGTCGTCTTGTCAATCCTGAAGCACAACAACGTACATTTGGTCAAATACGTTGTTTTTATTATCGTTCATTTCGTACAGTATCAAAACTATGTACATTTACTGAAGGTTAATATTCAATTTTTATTTAAAAAAAAAAAAGAATGTTTTGTTTTTTGGTTCTTCTTTTCTTAGAAGAAAAATCTAATGTTGATTCTCTTGAATTACGTTCTGTTCTTGCGTATTTATGTTTAAAACCAAAAGTTAAATGTAAGTTTTCATTTTTTTTATCAAATAATTTTCTTAGAATTTCAAAAATAGGTTTTGATAAAAAACCAACAATATCTGTTTTACATCAACTTATTCGTAATGGTAATGCATTTTTACGTGTAAAAGGACAACGAGAACATGTATCAATTATTGGTAAAGCATTAAAACCACCAAAGACCACAAATACAATTGGTAAAAAGAAAAAAAAATAAATAAATCTTTCGAAAAAAAAAAGAAACTTCAACTATTTAGGTTCATCCAAACAAACTGATCGTACATTATCAAAACATGTTAAAATTTTATTAAGTCCATTATCAGCAAATGCATATATGCGTGTTGGATTATCATGTCGATATCCACATGTTGAAGTTTTATTATCACGTTCAACAACAATTTATGACTTTATCGATAAATTAACTCAATATTGGCAATTAAATAATCATGCACAATCTGTAAGTAGACTCAAGTATATAACAAATACTGTATTTTATTTTTATATTATTTTAGTTATTGAAAGATGATTTATCAATAGAACAATTTATTTTATATCCACATGGATTATATTTAACAGCAACGGATTCTCTTCTGACAACAAATGATACAACTTCAATACTTGATCTTTCTTCACGAAAACAATCACGTTCACGATCAGATTCTGAACAGTCAATAGAACCATCAACAGATTCATCATTAAATTTAATTCGAAAAAGAAATAATTTATCAGAAAGCGAAATAAATAATGAATCATTAGGAGTTAATAATTCATCGGTATCTCCACCGGCAGCAACAACAACGAATACAAATAAATCAAATTTAGCACGAACAGCTATTTTATTAGCAGCAAAACGAGCTGCTTGTAATAATAATAATACTAATACTAATGCAAATAATTGTGATGGATCAACTTTTACAGTCATTGATGGTACAGAAGACGAAGCAGATAGTAATGCTGGATTATTTAAACAACGATTTGATGCGATTGATCTTACAGATGAGGTAGATTCATACATAATTCATCAAATTTTCTACAAAAACTTCGAAGAAACGAGCAAAAATCTCGAAACTTGAAGGCAGCTTTCTCAGTTACTTTCTGTCAGATAGACTACCAGAGACTGCCTATGAAATTCTTAGCCCTTTTCACGTCTAAAAACTATCGAGTACCTCTTACTACTGTTAGATGTTACCTCATATATATGATTTCTTTGAGTTGAAAGACACCCTATTCTACTCATACTAAGGGATTCTCAAATAGTAATTGTTTGTTGCATTTACGGATACAGGTGCAAAATCATTTTAAGAGTTATGAATTAATCTTGTAGAGACGCAAAAAATTAAGTTTGGATAAATAAAATCCACGATGTTTTGAAGCAATACTTTATATTACTGATCTTTTTTAACATAGAATTAAGGATGAGATTGTTCTGTACAAAGTGATAGAAAAATGAATAGTTTTAGAACAATTATTCAAGAATGGTCAAGCTCACTTTACAGATCTGTTTTCAATAGAAATCGAGAAAATTGCCTAAATTGACAAGATGTTCCTCATTGAAAATATTCACTATTGACAAATGTAAACGAAGAGTTTACAAAATTTTTGAACCCCTACTCGAAAAGAACACAAAATTCTGATTCTACCATAATGCTTTCGAATTTCTACAGACTTCTTTAAGAGATTATAAAGGAAATAAACATCATATCTAATTACTTCTTGATTATTCGTTGATCGACCAATAAACAGGACTCCAAAAAAAAGACGTCATAGATCAACTGTTTCTCGATGCTACTGGTACACATATCTTTGAAATTTTCTGTCAAAGTTTTTATAATTCTGCAATAATAATTCTATCAGTGTTTTATCCAGAGGGGTGCCCGGGAGGCGGCGCCCCTCCCCCGAAAATCGAGTTCGCCCTCCCGAGACTTGTGATAATCGTGCTACGAAAACATGGCT
Organism: Rotaria sp. Silwood1; assembly: GCA_905250075.1. Taxonomy (NCBI): domain Eukaryota; kingdom Metazoa; phylum Rotifera; class Eurotatoria; order Philodinida; family Philodinidae; genus Rotaria; species Rotaria sp. Silwood1. Next base: position 1,872,414 of record CAJNOP010000009.1, on the reverse strand, counting down.
TGCCCTCCCCCCCCCCCCCCCCCGAACATAATTATTCGCCCCCTCGGAAATTCAAATCGCCCCTCCGGAGAAAAAAATCCTGGATAAAACACTGAATTCTATGAAAGTAATATTCGATTCATCAAAAGAAAATACAACTTTATTTGTTCATACTTATGATAAACTAATTAGTTTATAATATTTCGTTCCAGTTTGCTTCTGAAGATGAGATTGAACCTGATACCAATGTATCTGCTCCAATACCTACAACAGCACCAACAACTGCAACAAATAATCCAACTATTACATTAGCTGATCTTTCACAAGGTATAACTCGAACAAATCCACTATTTTCTACCTTAACTATTGGAGAATTACAAAAATTACTTCAACGTCCTAAAGAAATTCGACTTGTTTATGATTTTAATAATTTATCTCGTATGAATACAAATGAATCATCATCATCAACAACAACTTTTCTTCATTATGTTATTCAAATAGCAAATCAATGTTTAACATCTATTGCTGAACGACAATCACAAACTGAAATGAAAACATCAAAAAAAACTAATACAAAAAAACAACAAACATCACGATCAAAATGTTATTGTTCATGTTGTTCGTATCATCATCAACATCAACATCAACTTATTAATAAAGATCAAAAACGAACATCAACAAAAACTGCTAATTCACCAAATGCAGAAATTTGTGCTTTATTACAAATGCCACAAACAATACCAAATCAAGATTTTTCAAATGAAGATATATTAACAGTACAAACATCATTAAATAACAACAATACGAATACAATATCAGATGGAGATTTACATAATAAGTAAGTAGACATTGAAATAAGAATTTCTATGAAATATTTTGATGTATTTATTATAGACAATCTTTATTATCACAATGTGATGAACAAGTTGATATTTTTGATACTCTTTCTTGGCCATCAAATGCCGTAACAATGTCTATGGAACCATCTCAAGTTTCTTCTATTCAATCATCAACACAACCACCAATCACAACAACAACTAATACAACAACTGAACTTCCACCTTTATTAACATTATTACTTCCAATGATGAATGGAGTTGAGCCAACTCCTCAGCCACCACCACCACCACCACCTCCTCAACCTAAGCCACCTGCTATTATATTTAGTAGTAATAATGGTATTATTGATGATCCATTAATTCAATCATTAGCTGCTGAACAAGCTGCATCAGCACATAATTATGATCTTTTATCCTATCGACATAAACGAGTACGTAGTTTTTGTTTTTTGGATGTTTTATTATATATATGTTTGATAGGTTCGACGTCCATTACGTTATGGTGATCAATCAACGCGTCCTTCAAATATTCAACTTTTACTTGGTCAATAAAAGCCCTTTGTTTAATATGCTTATTTTATTGATTATTTTTTAGATGCAAATATAAATGCTCAACAAAATGCAGCAGCAGCAGCAAATCAACGTTTAATGTTAAATACAAATAATAATGCTAATTTTCCGATATCCTCCGATAATCCATTTCAGAGTGATTGTGAAAATCCAAGTAAAAAATTCTTTCAATTTACATATTTCATTGAGTCATATTCTTCTTTTTTTTCATTTAGATGATCTTCTCAATGATAATACTAATATGAGTACTATTTCACTGAGCAGTATGATCTATTATTTGCAATTCATTTTCATTAAATATAATTTTTTGTTTTTCTATAGCGACAATCGTTAATGCTGCTTTGCAAAGCAATACTTCACGCATGTTACGTCTCGACTGGCCAGATAATGTATGTTTACTATGTTTAAATGCACTGTAACCTTAAGGCATGCGAAAGTCTTCATTGTCTGGGACGGTTTCAGCATGAGTCTCTTCTTCATCGATGTCTACAATTACAAATTTTTGAGAGAAAACTTGATTAGAACGGGGTACTCACTGAAGAGAATTTTACGTTAAATGGTTACAATTAACCGATGATATAAGTCACTTTCCGACGATTTTCATTAACTTTTATGTGGAGGTTATCAAAAAATATACTTCATAAATTAAACAAATTACAATCGTTTGACGTAGAATTTTTCTTGGTTATAGTGGTAACGCACTGAGCTATTGAACATGGGATCGAACGTCATGAGATGTGTTGTCTATGTTGAGATATTTTTGTCTGAAGAAAACATCTATGTTAACATTCTAGCTCCTCCGTATGAACTTTCTATGATTAGCAATATTTTTATTTTTATTTTTATCTGAATCAGTTGTTTTATTGTTTTTTAGATGTCTGATTTGTCGTTTGGTAGTTTTCCGGATTTACTCGAATCAAATATGTCATCTGGTGAATTAAACAATTTTGAACAGTCGACTATTAATGAACAAAATAAATGTGCAGTAAGTGTTGTCTTTCTTTTTTTCATTAATTAGCAAAATAATCTTTTTATTCTGCTCTTTTTTTATATCTAGTCTGGAAGTTCAATATCAGAAGCATTGTTTGCCATCAATAATACGACAAATTTATTACTTCAAAATTGACTGCGAACATTAATTTTTCTTAACACTTAAATTACTAGTCAAATATAGAAAGATTGATCACACCCATATATATATATACATACATTATGACTAAAGCTTTTCAATACGTTCTTTTGTTTTCTTGTAATGAACTTTAAAATGTTGATACGCACAGTTGGTCTATTCTTTACTATATCGTACTATCTTTCTTTTTTCACATAATATGTATTTTTTTCTGCTATTATTATATACGGTCAATTTTCTTTTTCTCTTTTCTTTTTTGAAGTTAGTTTGCTATTTTTCCTTTTCGCTGAAGAAAAAATTAGAAGCAAAGATAAAAGAAAATTATTTTATGTTCGAATATAATTATATGAATAACAATGATGATAAAATACGATCTTGAGGTTTTAACACACGGTAAGTAACGAATGAAAATGACAATACAAACGAATGAATCTCTACAGATGTCCTGATTCAATTTTAATGATTTTTTTTTTGTCTATTGATACAAATACAGTAGCTTGTATAAAGAGTATCCTCAAAATATGAACTTTTAGAAAAACGTCTGTTTTAGAAAAGTTCATAACTTGAAGACGCGAAGTTTAGAAAATTGTGAAACTCTTCATACAACTGCAGATGAGACCTTTCTGTGGTATTAGTTATAAGATCAAATTTAAAAATACGATTCTTTTGATAATCTGACAAGTAGACGTATTAAAAGCTTCATAGCTCTGACAAATTTCAATAGGAGCTAAAATCCTTTTCAAGTTTTCACAAGAATATTATGTTGTAGACTACACATTATTGAAATTCGAAGAGATGATCTCGCAAGCAAAATTCAGTTACTTTGAAAAGAGTATTTCATTAAAATATGGTCATCTAAGATCTCAATCCTGAGAAAAAAATTCTAAGTGATATTTAAGTCAATTTGACTTTAGAAGTCTCGTACATTGTAGAACCAATTTAACCTTGTCGAGGCGATATGAGCGAAATAGATTATGCTAAACTTGCAAATATTGTCCAATGGAATATTTTTTTCTGATATTCTGTGTAATTAATAAGCTAAGTGAAAAATTTCGGATTTCTCTTTTTTTTCACATTGAAAATAATTTTTTCAATAAAAGTTTTACACATCTATACCAAAGATTAGTTCTTTAATTTAGGACGTTTGTAATTATCATAAGATAAAATCATATTGTTGTTTTTTTTCTTTCTTTCGACTTTTATTTGTCAATATATACATTGTCACATCTACGCTCATTTAACAACCATTATGAAATATTTAATCGTCTTTTTCAATTTAAATATGATTTTAGAGAATCATTGAACACGAACATTAGAAAAATAAAAATCAATGGACACATCAAAATGTCATTACATTCTTTCTAAATGCTTATATTTTTTTTCACTCTTATTCATATAACTTTGTTATTCGAATCAAGAAATATATATATATATATTAGAACATTTAAAGTCTCCTAGTTTGTCCCATCAATTCAGTTTGAAATGATTTTTATCGTCGTGTAATATAAAATCATCTATGTGAGTACGACAATTTTTTTTAATAAAAAGAATATTTTTGAAACAAGTTATTTCGTTGACGTCATTATTATGCATTTGCTTATTCATTGGTATACATATTCTTTGATGTTTCCTGTTAATTAGTGAATTAAGTCTCGTCAATTTATTGAAAAACTCTAATAAAGTAAAGTTTCCATTCCATAATGAATCTATGTGAATAGATACCTTAGCTACTTCTGTAGCTAATGATTGCCACTTGTATGGTTCTTATACCTTTTTCATTAAATATCATATCGATTAATCATGTACATATACATGTAAATGTGTTAATCAGCAGGTTTACTCATTCTTAAGTACGATACAAATGAACATCAAATCGAATCGAATAATCTTCTGATCTAGATTTTAATAAATTATGAAAAGAAATCTATCATTCTACTCGATATGTAAATCATAGTTCACTTTTTTGGACTATATGCCATTCCGAACATTGATTCTTTCCATCAAACAATAACAAAATTAAGCATGTCAAAAATATACAGATCATTGAGCAAAGCATCATTCATATGAATTCCCGGATGGTTCCACCTATCTCAATGTGCGATATCATTGTTTTCCAACGATGATCAATTTACCTTGTCATGAACATGTAACACGCAAATTAAAAGAATGAATAGTCATTGCCAGTGTGAGTACGAACATTTAGTCATCGTTCATTGTATGTTAATGATCGAATCAGTATATAGACAGCAGTTTCATATTAATGATAAATGAATGAATAGTTCAATCAATAGCTTCTTTAAATGAATACAAGATCTCATAAAAATCAAGTATTTGCTTCTATTGACATAAACTTATTCTAGTATCAATTCTCGTTTGCAAAAAAATTCGTTGATGCAACACTTCTTTTTCTGAATGCATATTGTTCTCTTCCACTTATGATGTTGTGATTCAATCAGCTTTTTTAACAAAAAAAGTCTCTAGATGATTATGTTATTTTAAATTGTTACTTCTCATTCTCATGCTTTCTAAATCATACTCATTTTACTTTAGACAAGAGTTTTATTTTCTTATCCTCTGGCATTATTATACATTTTCTAAGATCAACTAAGATGCCTATTGGGTAAATGTCCTTTATTTCTGAAGGCAAAAAAGAACATAGCAAAAACAAGATTATATTCGTGATGTCATTTAATTGATCAGTACTTATTATCGTCAATGATCCTAACCGGAACATTTTTCAATGTTAAACTTTTATCAAAAAAAAAATATGCATACATTGATTTTCAATTCACCTAAAATAAAATATTATGAGGTTTATATTCGAAAAACAAACGCATTAAACCAGTCATAATAGGAATTCTAAATTCAATCTTAATTTTCGTCAATACACGGTCGTCAATACCATGATTATTTCATTGGCTAATTGATAAATGAAAAGAAAATTAAACTAAATAGATAGACCAATTTTTTTCTTCCTTCTTTCTATTTCTTCTAATGATTGGTTAAATATGTTTCATATGTGTTCTTTACCCTTTATATAGGTGCGCTTCATTTTCAATATTCAACAGAAAACATTGTAAATTTAAATCATGAAATTCTGGTGTACAACAACGAAAAGTTCCAAACAACAAGTAAGTTATGCAGCTAATCTTAGTGCTGTATCGACTGTAAGGTGAGGCCATGACAACTGAGAAGGTTGAGTTGAGTAAAAGAGTTCTGTTCAAGTTAACTAGATTTTGAGCATTAGTGAGCAAAAGAAAACTTGAAAGAAGTTAACAATTTTGAAAGTGAGAGGGTCAACTCATTGCATTCAGAACATCACTGTACGAACACCATTCACTTTAAGAAGATTTTCATGCTTTTCCAGGAAAGATCGACTTTCCTAATGAGAAAAAAAATCTTACATACCTTCACCTTTTTTTCAACGGCACATCCTTGGTTAATCATGAAAGAATATTCATAAAACAATCATAGATACATTTGACTTGTATTGTAGAAATATCCGAATAAGAAAACAATGAAATCAAATGATTCATTATCATCATCTGCTTCTTATGCGACGATATCATCAATTTCAAACCGAAAATGTGACAGTGGCTTTTCTGACACAACATCATTTATACAAACGTCTACATGTTTTGAACAAATTCTTATGCTTGAAAGAACATATCATGAAAATTTAAAACAATATATTATTAAATATTCTCGACCATTAAGACGTTATTTAAATCCTACTGAAATTGTTGATCTTTTTCAAAATATTGAAAAAGTAAATTTCAAACATAAGAAAAAAAAAAATAATCAGTTTCTTATTTAAATATTTTCTTTTAGATTGCAGCCATATCAAATTCAATGGTTCGTCATTGTGAAAAATTATGTGATGAAGATAACACTTCCAATATATCAATATCATTAATCTATCAATCATGTGTAAGATTTAATTCATTCAAGAAAAAAAAAAAGTATTTGAAAGTTTTTATTCTTAGTTTGATGTTATGATCGATTCATATAATACATACATATCTCGAAGTATAAATGTTCAAGCTATATTAAAACAATATTGTCATAAAATTGCATATTTTCTTCAAGTAAGTATTTAAAAGAAATCTCTGTATTGAGTAATCTATAAGATATGTTTTTGTACTTTTTAGACTCCAATTGACTTAGTTATACACGAAATAATCGAATTTATTCTACTACCTATTCGATATATTTGTACGTTAAATGATTTATTTGAATTATTTGTTATCGATTATTCAGATTTAATGAATAGTATAGATTGGAATATAATTCAAAGTAAGATTATATAGATAAAAATTAAATTTTAATGATCGATTTGGTTTAGATATAAGATGTTTATCCAAACAAGCGAATAATATTCTCTATTTATTATGTCATGATGAAATATCAATATTAGAATCATCACAAAATCTAACATTACAATCTGATATATCATCAATTATTGTTCTACAACGTACAAATAAAGAACCATGGGAAACAGTAAGTTGAAACGTTTATGTCTTTGAATTTTTAATGATAAAATACAAATTTTTTTGGTTTTAGAAACAAATTGAATTGTTTGATTCAAAATTATCATTTACAAAAACGAATCAAAAGTCAAGTATTTGTTTATCAAATGTTATTCAAATAGAAGAAGATTTGTCCAATGCAGAAATATGTTTAATAGTGGCGTCAACATATTCACGATATTCATCAATTGAAATGATACGTGTATATATACGTTTTCAAAATAAAAATCATTATCTTATATGGTTAGAACATTTAACAAATGCTATTGGAAAAGCAAAAGATCGTAATTGGACAGAGAACCATGAAGTTGTAATTTGATAAGAATTTTGTTTTGTGTACGTTTGTTTGATTTATATTTGATTTTTAATTATAAAATAAATGAACTTTAAAATAGAAGTACTTGATTTCAGATATACTCTTCTTTGGACAAGTGATTTCGAATTTTAAAAAGTTTAAAGTATCATAATCATGTGAGTAGGACAGTGATGTATTCATAAATAAAGCGCTGCATCGGATAGCTAAATCTAACTGTAGACGAGTCGTACTGAGGAAAACAAATTTTTTAGAGGTAGTGACGGATCACGTGAAATATATTTACACTCATATATTAGCAACTTTTGTGTTGATATAGATTTGTAGAAAGCTTTCGGAAGCAAAGCCATCAACAACATATTTTCGTTAGGGAAAAGTACAAAGAAGAAATATATAGACTAGTAACAAAAAAGAATTTGAAGTCAAATAGTTTGAAATTATACGATTCTATAGCGGAAATAGTATCGATCACTGTGAAAAGCAATTTTTAGTTTGGTCAGACGTAATACATAAGAGCGATGAAAATGAAAAATGGACTTCGTTTTGGCTTTTGTGACCATTGTCTATCTTATAAGAAGTAGCATTATGAAATCTTGAGTCAATCATAGCTTTTACGACAGTATTCGAGATTTATCTATCCTAAAGCTTTGGAAATATCTTGTCGTAGTTATTCTTGAAAAATATACAAAACGAGTGAGGTAATCTTAAAGGAAATTGTATGTATTAGTTAGAAATAGAAAAAATTGTTTGTTCTTTAGTAAACTCATTTAAGCATAAGATTGGATGAAGTCACAACATTTTCTGGTTTGAACAATAATGATTTAGTGATTTTTTTCAAGTAAGACATGAGACAAGTTGGCTGTTTTTAAAATCTATAGGGTTCATTTATAGACTTAAAAGCAACTGTAAATAATGCAGATTGAATATTCTATGAGATAAATCATTAGATGAAAAAAAAAAAAGATTTCATAATGGGTTCTTTTGTAACTTTTTGAAACAATTGTTTATGGATATTTTTAGAGAAGTCTTCATTAGAAAGAAAAAACAAAGCAATTATGGTATGTTAAATGAAAGCGTTTCCTTTTGTAAGACTTCTATTGAAAACGATCCTATTGAAAGAAAGGCATTCATTAGTATTACTTCTTTACATATAATCATATTCCACACGACAAACCTTGACGTTTTCTATAGATATTTATAGATCACTAATTACCATTGATGAACAATTTATAATCATAAAATAACGAGGGAAGTCTTCATCAGAATACAAAACACGCTCTAGACATTTTAGCCGAGATAGTATTGAATGTAAATGAAGCGATACACTCAGGAATGATCTGACCAGGGAGATATGTAACATTCTTCAATCAAGAAAAAATGTTTTCCAGTTGCGCTGAAAATTTTTCGCATGTTCTTCTAGAAAAAAAAAAATCTTTAATTTTTCCCCTAAAATACCCTACATTCTCTCTACAATACTGGATGCCTGGAGTCAGTCTAGTTACATGTCTTTGAAGTGAATACAGTGTTATAAATATATTCTTTTACTCTGACTCAGGCATATTCGACTTCAAGACACTAGTGCCATCTATTCAACTAATAAATAAAGTATTTCATTAATAAATATTCTTAAATTTAAAATATTCTTATATTTAACTAATTTGTATGATTTAAATTTTCTTAGAAAAATAAATGCTATATTGATATTTGTTCTCCAATAATAATCGATCGAAATTGTTTACAATTTTTTATTTTTTTTTTTCTTCTATATAAGTTATCATTCGTTTTAAATAGGTTTTTTTGTTGGTACAAGTAAATCATCTTTCTTAGTTTTTTTTTTGTTCGCCAATTTTAGATCATCAAACGAAAACAAAGATGACGTCTGGTTATTCAGTACTTCAAATGAAAGAAGATGATGTGCTTAAAATCCTTGCAGCACAACTACATATTGGTTCAAAAGATGTTGATTATCAAATGGATACATATGTATGGAAGAAAAAACCAAGAAATGAAGGTTCATCTGTAATCAACATCCGTAAATTTTGGGAAAAACTCATGCTTGCTGCTCGAGCTATTGTTGCTGTTGAAAATCCAGCTGATGTTTGTGCCATTTCATGTCAACCTCAAGGTAAAGAAATTTTTATTTTTTTTTGAATTTATCTTTTAATATTTGTAATCAATTAGGTCAACGTGCTGTTTTGAAATTTGCCAAATATACAGGTGCTACAGCCATTGGTAAGTAAAAGCCTATCTATAAAAATTTATGTAAATAAATAAAGTAATTTTTCTTATTTTAAATAGCTGGTCGTTTTACACCTGGTTCATTTACAAATCAAATTCAGGCTGCATTCAAAGAACCACGTCTTATTATTATTACTAATCCACATGTTGATCATCAAGCTGTTAGTGAAGCTTCATTTGTCAATATTCCTGTCATTGCTTTTTGTGACCCATCAACACCACTTCGATACATTGATATTGCTATTCCATGTAATAACAAGGTAGAATTTCAATTTATGAAATCAATATTTTAGAAAAATCTTTTTTTGTTTTCACCCTAGGCTAACAAATCAATTGGTCTTATGTGGTGGTTTTTAACGCGTGAAGTACTTCGATTGCGTGGAGCAATAAATCGTCAAGCTCCATGGGATGTTATGGTTGATTTATTTTTCTATCGTGATCCAGAAGAAGTAATAATCTAGATCAAAAACGTTTTTGTAAAATTATTTTGCTGTCGTGTTTTTTTTTTTTTTTAAAGACCGAAAAAGAAGATCAAGTCGGTACTACTGGTCAAGATCGTGATGCACAACAACATGCACCAGATTCAAATTTTTATGATGATGGTCCATCAATGATGCCTGCTTCCGAAAGTTTTGCAGGAAATCAAGATAATTGGGGTGCATCTGCAACTGATAATTGGGCTGGAACAACTGGAGGAGCTGGTGTTGAATCAAGCGATTGGAATGCACCCGCTGCTGTTCCGACTACTTCAAGTGGCTGGTGATTCAGTTAAAGCATTGTTGTTTTTCTAAGTATCATCAAGCCTAATACAAGAATAAAAATTATATTACTACAAATACAGAACAACATCAACAATAGCAGTAGTAATACACTGTTGTATCATTAGGCTCAAATTTAATAAAAAAAAAAAAAAGAAACGAAGAAATAATTGAAATATATATCATATGTCTTTTTTGTTTGCATTCGTTGAATTACTTTTATTGGGTTTGAATGGAAATTCAAAGTAGGAATATATATATATATGTCAGGTAAAGTTGAGATTTAGATGAAATTAAACAGAAATTTTACAAATGAAAAAAATGAGAATAAAGAACTGATCTTATATATATATATATGAAGTTATATTCAACATTAATTGAAATCTAGTTTTTCTTAGCAAATAACGAGTAAAAAAGTCTAAGTAGCATTTGCTTTTTTTTTATTGTTTTTTATTTTCAAATTTAATTTGGCTCATTGATAGATTCCATTGAATCGAAAATTTTCGAACTTGAGCGAATCATCCTTTAATATTCTTCAAAAAAATTTTCTAATCGGAATCGAATAGTTATTCCGAAGATACAAGTTATTTTTTTTCTGGTTATATTGTATTCGGTGACTAGCGCACTCTACACATTTTTTCAGACGAATAGAACCCTCCGCGACCAGAACAATTTTTTTTCATTGGGAGTGGTATCTCTTATGGTCGTGTAAAAGTTGAGTCAAATGTCATATTCTCATGGTTTATGTGTTTTATATGTTTACTTGTAAATTATTGGGTAACGCCCACTTCAATATTTGCTGTTACAATTTTGAAAGTAAAATTAATGATTTGTTTTTTTTGTTGTAAACAACAGAGTTTTCAGACACCTAAACCTACAGAATAGACGAAGTAATGAATCTCCACAAGGGTACTCCAAAAATTAAAAAACTTGATTCACTTGTTTGTAAACAATACTCTAGAAAATCATTTTCCAATGTCGACATCGAAGAAGTCATTGAGTACAGATATTATAATATGAATAGATGAAAATGTATATTTTGTCTAGTTACCAAAAAAAAAGAACCAAGTACATGCTATATATTTGCTTAATGTGAGCAAAAATTATTTCATAGTTTTGCGTCTAATTAAAAACAAATTCTGTGTAAGTTTAATTTAATCTAAAGTTCAATTTTGTCTAGAACTTTTCTGTATGCAGTAGCTCGAAAATTATTCGACTAGATTTACTTTCAATAGTGTTCTGCTTTCGTAAAGATTAAATAGTTATTTGAAAAGAGAATTTTATTTCTAACCAAATTTTTGCGAAAATAAAAATGATAAATAGTTTGTTATGGATAGAATTTGGACAAAAACTGCAAACTGAAATATTTCATTTATTAGAATTTGCAAATAGAATTCTATTTAATTTATTTCGAATGATAAGCCAAGGAACTTTCAGCGAAATAAAATATTTTCGAGCTTTCTTCAATGTTTTCAATACGAAATGACAGCAAAACAAAACGAATTTTTGCAGTTTATGTTAAGATTGATATATTTCAATTGAACAACGCCGTAGAGAATGATTTAGTTTTCTAGCTAATTTAAATAGAATTCTATTTGCAAACTAAGAAAGATGATAATTTGGATTGTGATTTTTCAGAGATCTTGTCTTTGGGAAATAAAATTCTCTATTTAGATCATTACTTAAATTCATCTTAGCATTTATAGAAGCGAAAAACAAAATATCGAAAATAAATTAAATTGTATTATTTTTGGAGCCACTATATATTAGAGGTCGTATGTTTGAACTTGGTGACTCATTTGTATGTAGACGAAAGAATATCATACAAAGAAAAATAAGAAAGAAAGATAGAGGGTAAGGAAGACGAAATGAAATGCAGATGTTTGATGAGGAGACTGTCTAGAGAGAGGCAGGAGCGAAGACGGGCGTAAGCACGAATGAATCTTTCCGTTCTTTTGTTTTCATTTGCTATTGCCACAAAGTCTATATACTTGCATGTGTTGCCACGACAAGTAACATCAGAAACTAAAATAAATGTCAACATATCATGATGGAAGAAATAAACCATTATTGAAAATATTAATCGTCAAAAAATAATGGAAATAAAACAACATATTGTTCTTTGTTTTTTTTTTATTTATTGTAGATAATTAATATCTTATTCCACTCGAAATGCTTATTACTGAATTTCGAATTATTTTACCAATGACGGTTGAAGAATATCAAGTTGCACAATTATATGCAACAGTTCAAGTATCTAAACAAAATACCGGTGGTGGTGAAGGTGTAGAAATTCTTGCTAATCAACCATTCGAGAAACCAATGTCAGAAGCATTTCTTGGCAAATATAATACTGGTCAATATACAAATAAAATTTATCATCTTGGTTCACGTGTACCAAGTTGGGTTCGTTATTTATTTTCTGATTCAACTTTATCAATGCATGAAGAAGCATGGAATGCTTATCCATATTGTAAAACAGTTCTTAAAAATTCATATATGAAAGAGAATATGCTTATTGATATATCAACATTACATTTACCTGATCGTGGTGATTCTGAAAATGTCCATCAATTAACCGGTGATGATCTTAAGAAACGTCATGTTGTTTATATAAATATTGCTGACAAAGTAAGCCGAGCAGATTATAAACATGAAGATGATCCTGAAAAATTTAAATCAACTAAAACTGGTCGTGGTCCATTATTATCAAGTGAACCATGGTATGAAACTTGTGAACCACATATGTAAGTTTTTATTTTGATATATCATAGAGAATGATATTTTATTTATAATTATTATTAATTTTTTTTTTCATTTTGTTTTAGGTGTTGTTATAAATTAGTTCGTGAAAAATTTAAATGGTTTGGTCTTCAAACACGTGTTGAAAATTTAATTATGAGTCAAGAAGAACGTTTATTTCGTAATTTTCATCGACAATTATTTTGTTGGACAGATCAATGGTATGGTTTAACAATGCAAGATATTCGAGCACTTGAAGCAAAAACTGCTAAAGAACTTGATCACGAAAGAATAGCTGGTGAAAAAAAAGGTTTTACAACTGAAGAATAAAGGTCAATAAAAATATGGTTAGATTTTATTGATATAATGGCTTCTTCTTTATTTTTTTGATGTTTCATATTTATAGGACATGAATTATTATGGCAATGTTCTTTAAGAATTCTTCAACATTCAAGCATTATTTTGTTTTCTTTAGGTATTTTTAATCGTTTATTTTGTGTTTATGTATGGCTTTTTTTTTTTTCTTTTCTTTCTATTAAACTAGAAGATCATTTTCTTTTGCTTTATTCCATTTTTCTTTCCTTTTGTTTTGTGTGCGTGTGTGCGTGCGTGTATAAAAATATCTACAAAAGAATATCAGCAGTGCAAATATGTGGAATGGAATGAGAATATTTTATTTGAAAAGATATGCATACAAAAGTTCTTTTTTTTGTTTTTTTTTTTGATTGTTTGTATAATGCAAAGCTTTAAATAATAAAAGTTGCTCTATTCTATAATACTTTAATTCAGAAGGTGTTATTAATGTCGAATAATTAGACTTTAAAGATTTTTTCTTTTTTTATTTTGAAAGTAGCTCTATTTTGTTACGAATATGTTATTATAAAGATAAGTCTTATCTTTAGTTGATATTTTATTGTCTATTTGTTGATAAAGATAAGAGTAGTAACCTGTGAAATTAGCAGAAAAGAAAATGTTGTCAACGTAGATGTTCTCTTTTTTTTTCTAACAGATACTTCTATCTGTTACGCATTGTCTTTCTACGCATCATAATACATTAAAATTAATATTTTGAGTTTGTTTTAGTTATGAAGATATATGCATCGGTTCCAGTGCAATATGATTTAAAGTAGTGAATGACATATCGATTGTTTATTTTTTTCAGAAATTTTTGAAAATATGAATGCCATTTGTTTTTCGTGCCGAAATGCCGTGCATCTTGTACGCCTTAGTGAACTATTTCTATAATAAAAAGAGTTTATGACTATGATTTGTTTCTGACGAGAAAACTATTCCAGGCAACCTCTGCCGTTTGAACTTATAATAGTTTTCGAAGAAGGTTTCGATTAGACTTGTAAAAGTTTATACATGTTTGTCGCCATGGAATTTTGGCGCAGAATTTAGATCAGTTTACCGGATTTTCTATTCATTTGTACGTAGTTCTCGAAAATACAAATCAATTAGATTATTTTTCATTAAAAATTTCAGAGTCTTTGGATGAAATTTTTCCAAGATATGTAGCTTTTAACAAAACTCATGCTCTATATACAATCTATAGGAGAAAAGTTTGTACTCACAAAGTTTTATATCTCGAAAGCATCTAATTCGAAACTTCTGAAGCAAAATTTCAAGACGAAATTCAATAAAAATCTTGGATGTTCTCAGAAATAAGCTGTGGATACGAAATCTTTGTATGGTAGACACATAATTCACTAATATCTACAAGTGTATGAAGTTCTGGCTTAAAAGCGAAGGGACACCGAAGATTGTTGCTTCGTAAGTCAGAAAACAAGTTGGCATATCTACAAATTTTTTGATTAGCAATTCGTTAATATAAAATTACTAATACATTTCAAATAGCATTAAATTGAAAAAAATGCTCTGAAGCCATGTTTTTCTCCTCAATCCACTTGAATTCAAAAGAAAAATTTTCTTCTGACTAGCAAATCGAAAACATCTATGAGTTTTCCGAAGAATAGCTCTACAAATACTTAACGATTTTTCTCTTTGCACTAATACATAGTGTGTTAATTATTGGATGATTACTTTTATTATTGGTTTAGAATCAGCTGTTCTTACACTGAATCTATGATTATTTTCATTGTTAATTATTTGAAAAATTTGAAAAAGATTAAATTTCATAGAAATTTGTCATTTCGTAAAGCAAATTATCATTAAACGATGTTTATTTTGAGCATCAAAATAATAAATATATCATTTGTGATCATAAAACTTTCTGATTTTATTTTAATAACATATTGTATCATATTTTGTGTCTGTAAAATAACTTACATCGATTTTTCGGTATTTAAGAATAAAAAATTGGAATTCAATTGGAGATAAATTCTGAATAGAAAAACTATTTTTTTTTTGTCATTCAATTTCATCTTCTTGTTTAGCAAAACAATATACAACTGAAATGACTTTAGTCTATTCAAGCATATCGTTACAAAAACCGCGTTTTGAATGACATTGTAGAGAACCAAAAATTCGCATTTTTGGAGTGAGAATGAAAAGAGCAACCTTACTCTCTCATATCCTCAACAAAATATTACAATTTCATTTGAGATATTAATATGCTTCTCTAATTGTTTATAATAAAATAATTCAATATTATCTATTGTAACTGTTTTTGAATTCAATTCAAACAATTTTCTCTTTGTTAGATTAGCACAGGTACATTCATAATTCTACTTCTTATCAGCAAGGTCGCTATAATTATAATTTTTCTATTGTTTTTTTCTCATTCCACTTTTAGTAAGACACGTGATTGTGTGAATCTATCTCTAATTGAAGTTCAATATCGCTCTTCAATCCAAGTTTCTGTTCATAAAAAAGAACATGTAAAATATGTTTAAGACTGAACTACTTCATTATATATGACTTAAGACTCTATTCTCATTTATATTAATGAAAAATATGACTTGTTTATTGTAAATAATATTATTTTCCCCTATTTTGTATTCGAGATTAATCAAAAAACAGCCGGCTATCAATTGCTGTGAGTAAGCAAATATTTAACGTAATATATTAGTTTATTTCGATTAAGAAGAACAGTATTACATATTCAAACAATTAAAGATGCAAAAGTAAATGATGAGTATACAGAAGAAACTGGTCTAGGCTTTATATTTCTGCATCTTCGTTTGTTTTTTTTCAAAGACATCAACAAATGATGACAAAAATTAAGATTTGAAGTATTGTAAATGTTCACACAACTTAAAAGAATAAAGTAATAGTAATATGAACTGTATATCTACTGCTATGTTCGATAGATAGATTAAGCTTCCGATTGTTTTTTTATGATATGATTTTACTGCATTAACAACAGTCACTACACTGATTATTCAGTAACTATCAAATTGGTTGTATTCTTAAAAGATAATTCATTACATAAAAAAAAAAGAAGAGAAAAAGTACTTTTGAACATCAATGTTTTTCGAATAGTGATTTTACATGATCTCGTCTTGAGCATTCTTACACGATACACACAAATGCTCATGCATATTCAACACTATGTTTTTAGGAAACCAAATAGATTAATGTATGATCCAAGTAATTAGTGAATAGAGTACGTATATCTGTAGAAAGGCTACATTTCCAAATGAAAAAATGCTTCTTCTCGAGATCAACGACAACCTATAAACTAAATGATCTAACTGAGAGAGTACATCAAAATATGTAAATGCCTTCACGTTCTCGATCTGGATAAGTACCAAAATATTTGATTTCCTACGTTTTGATCTGATTGGCAGTAGAGAACATTATAGAATCAGGATGAGAAAATAACAGTCTAATCTTCAAATATCAATATTTATAGTTTGCTCCGGAAGTTTGACAAACAATAATAAGCATCATGAGTAAGATGTCATATCACACATTTAATGTTCTATCAGACAAAAATGAGTTCCGATTTTTAACAAGACTAGTATTATAATGAAAATAAATGCATGTTTATATTCACTAGAGATTGAATAACATGTTTGATCAACACTTTTTTTTTTGAAAGCTTACTCATTCATAAATTATTTATATTTCATAAAGAATTCATGATTGATTTAATTGTTACATTATTACGAGAAGATCTTTTTGTTCGATGCAGTCTATTTAAAAGTTTTCAATAGATTATATATTATACTTGATTTTACGAGAATAGATCATTGATCGTAATTGATCGATCAAATTTATGTTAAGAATGCACACTTTAGAGAAACACTTGTCATTGTCATTCACATTATTCGATTGTTTCGTTAGATGCTTATCATCATCTATTTCGACGATTAATGTTAAATGGTTTGAAGAGAAGAAAAACAAATGATCGAGTCAAAAGACTCATTCTTCATGATTACATTATAAGTCATTGATTCACAATTTCTAGCTGTTTGTTTCTTTGTTCTTGAAATTATCACTAGTATAAGTATTCACTAGCTTGTAGAAAAAAAAAATGATAGTCACACATACAAATAGAACGCAATATTAAACAAAATGTACAGTATGATACCTTATTTATTGAAAAGAAAAAGAATAAGATTAATTATTGCTGTCACTATTATCTTATTTCTTCATAGAATAAACCAGTCAAAAAGCTAATTGTTCATAACTATAACAATAGATGTAAGATGAAGAATATGCTTTTTTTTCTCTATTCGACATGAGAATAAAATAATAAATGTATACCGTTCACAAAAAAAAGCTAAAATGAAGGATTATATAGATATGTATTGTTGCCTCTTAGGCCATTTCTTTCCGTTCGTCCCTTATCACATTTCCTTAGTGTGTGGTTGATTGCATATGTTTAATGCTACGCACATTCCATTGACGCCGTTACTATAGTTGTCATCATCGTTTCTTTTTACTCATATCCGTATGGTCAATCGCAATAAAGGTGCTTCGTCTTTCATTAGCTGCAAGGAAGAGAGAAAGAGAGAGAGAGAGAGAATCTTTGTTATGATGAATGATGTCTCATCAGTAGTCATCGTTTTTTTTTTCTTCTTAATCATTAGAATGAGATTACACCAAGTGCAATCAGTTAGAATAAGAAGAATTGTCTTTGCATATACTTAAATGTACATAATAATAAACTGATTAAACAAATGAGAGGTAATACGATTATCTAATGTTGTCTCGTCTATTCAACTAATGGTTCATTAGTATGAACTATCTCTGTTTCCTAATCTCTCTTCTAAATAGTATATATCAAATTGATATTGAGCAATAAAAAGAAAAAAGAAGGAATTCAAATCTATGGAGACTCCTAATATAAAACACGAAATATGCGAGTAACGTTTATAGTTATAAATTGTAATGAATTGTATTCTATTCATCATTATAGCGTGTTTCTTTCTCATGAGTCCTGATCGCATGACCAAAAAAAAAATCAGTCAATTATAAAGATGATTTCGTTTTCTACTGTTTACATTATCTTAGTTCTACGATAGTAGGTATGTTTGATTTTTGACTGTACTCAAATAACTATAGAAGTTCGTTATATTTATTACTTGAGTGTTGTGAAGAATAGGCTAATGTGCATTAGCAGGAAGAACATAAATATAAAAAAGATACCTTTTTCTTTCTAATATAAGTATGCTCATAGAAGCAACTCTTTAATTAGTATGATAGAAAAGAGTACATAGAATGAAAAATTTCAATAGGTTCTTTTTCCATGCATTGTATATATAGATTAATTGAGTCTGATGACTCAATTAAAAAAACATACATAGAGTTGACAGTTCAATCTGATCAGCGTTGACCTGGAAAAAATTGTAAAAAGTCGCATGAATAGTCGAATAGCATTTATAATTATGAATTTACTTTTTTCTATAGAGATTGCTTAAATTTCATTTCAAAACTATTATTTTAAAATATTTTGATCTTACTGAATTTCGAGTTAAGAAATTGTATTCGTTATAGATTAGTTTTAATATCTGTCAAAGCCTATATTGTGTACAGTTTTAAGCAGTTAAGATAGTTTTTACGATAAGAGATAAGAACAAATATGTACTTCTGAACCACCAAAGTACATATTTCGGTTTTTAGAAGATTTCGTTTTATTGTTTAGAAAGTTCAACACTTTCCTGATTATTGAGTAAGAAAAACAGACAAAGCAATTAATAGTTCGGTTGTTCTTACAAGTTTCTGTCAGTCTGACTTAATAAAAGCCCAAAAGAAACTAAATCTGATCGTATTTAATTTATAAAAAAATACTGATCACGAGAAATGCATTACCGGAAAACTGAACTATTGATTGAGCAAAAAAATGGCTTGAAGAGAATTACCTATTTTTCTTTGTATTTTTATTGAATAGAAAACTACATTAGCTGACCAAGATACGAAGGAATACTTGGTTGCAGAAATATTAACTCGAAATTTTGTAATCAGCGAATCAGACTCTTGGAAATCATATACAAAATGAATGACAAAAAAAATCTATTCAAATGTTACATCTATCTGCATTTTAATAATTCAAATTCGTATTTATCACTAATGAATAAGAAAGCGAATCGTATGATCCATATAATTCGTATAATTTTTTGTATGTCATACTTCTTTGAATCGATGAGAATAAAGAATACTTGATCAATACGGCGTATCTCTTTCGGAATATTAGTAAGTAAAGAGAGCAAATATTTGACAAAGTAAGTTGTGAATGCGACTTAGGATTATGTAAGATCTATTCATAGAACAATTGAAGCTCGGCAAGAAGAGAAAAGAAAAGCGGAAGTCATAAAACAAATTCTATTTCAACCATTACTAACTACTTGTTCGATGAGTGAAAAGTATTGCAAATGATTCTTTTTTATCTTCTTTTTCTTGACGAGCACATAATAGGACTAAGAACGATGAAGGACACCTGAATTAAGAACAAGTGTGTACGAATATATATTTATATGCATATGCAAACCAATGCCAAGGATAGGATAAAGAATATCCGTAAGATTACTTCTCCGGTATTTATTGATCGATAAGTTGTGCTCTTTAGAAGAAAAACATCAGCAATCAGTTACGGCAAATTAACTTCGAAATCGATCTTAGATTAAGCAAATGAACGATCGATCGAAACAGAATGAATAGTAACAGAAGAGAAAAAGAAAGAAAGATAATATGTCTAGAGACGAGAGCTATATTGTCTCTGAGGAAAAAAGCACTCATCCTAATCAAACTGCCCTCTGTCTTTTCTATAGCAATAGAATTATCATATGAGCATTTGTTCTCTTTTCATGCATAATGAAAGAAAAGAAAAAGATACGATATTGAGATATTTGTAGTTGATGACAAAACACTTTTCTTTTGCCTTTCTTTTCATTTATCTAGCAATCGCTAATATCATCATCATCAACATCATGTGGTGTTGATCTTTCAGTATACACAACAGGTCATTTATATCCTACTGTTGAATGAACATATCACCACAATTGAAGCTATGTTAGGCTCTTATCGATTACTTCTACTGATCAAACTAATTCTTTTTGAATTACTTGAACTAAGTAAGCAAGTTATTTCTTTTTTTTTTGATTTTGAAATTGACCTATTAATTCATAAAAATGCTTTCCTTTCCGTTTTTTTTTTTATATAGAATGTATTGACGATGATTCATTTCGTCGTTATCGTCGATTGCGTTCTCCTATTAGTGGGAATAATCATAATTCAACTGTTAGTCCATTAATTTTTATTATATCTGTGTCAGTTAATGATCATTTTGCTGTTATTAATTGCTCAACACCAGAACGTGTTCCTCATCATAAACTTGATTGGTATTTTCAAACACGTACTTCTTCAAAACCACCTCGTGTTATTTGGCAACGTGGTCGTTCAAATATTCATCGTTATATTGCTTATTCACCTGATCAAATTCGTCATTTTTTACAAATCAAACCTATTTATTATAATGATAGTGGAAAATATATGTGTCTAGATCAAAATACTGGTTTTTATTCTGGAATAGATCTTATTGTTCGTAAGTTTCTTTGATTTTTTCTTTTTGCTTTATTTAACACAATACATATTTTTTTTTCTTTATTATAGACGACAGTCGTAACTGTGCACGAAGTATTATTGATTTACGGATAACAACATCTATTTGTTGTATCTTATTTTCATTAGTGTTACCACGATATTCTGCTAGTGAAAGTCAAGTAAAATAATCTTTTTACTCGAAATTTTTATATATCCTGTCCGTCCATAAATGCTTTTGCTTTTACTGGAATATGCAAGCATAATAGACACTATGATAGATATCTTAAGGAATGAGTGTCTGTTCTTTTTTTCTTTTTGTTTTAAATATAAGTATTTCTAATATATGAACATTTGAATTGTCGATTGATATGTTAGATATTATCAATGAACAATGTTTAAATCATAAGAACAAAAATATAAATATAGTCCAAATCATAAAATAAACAATTATAGCATATAATATCGAAAAATAAGAAGATAGGAAATCAGCAGAAAAATAAAAATAAAAATCAACAAAGTTTCATGGATAATTTTCTCGTTGAAACGGAAGAATTAATTAGAAAAATAAAATCAATTGTTTTCTTTTTGACTAGGTTAATCAATTGTTTAGATTTTATAATCCAAGAGGTTTTTCTATATTTGTATCATAAGTTCGTATTAATTGATCTTGTGGAACAACACCATTTTCTTCTTGTGAAAAAGCGAATCCAGCTAAAGAAAAACAAAGAATACATATAAATTACATCATATTAAAATTTATATTAATAATTACAATAATGTTTATCAATAACTCCAGTTCGTTTTGCTGTTTTTGATCGAACAAAAACATTTTTTAATAAAGCTAATCGTTCAGTAACACGTGATACCGTTGATGGATGTCTTGACATAACTAAATCAGATGGATCTTGATGAGCAACTTCTTTTTCTTGTACTTCTTGCATTAATGTTTTAAAATATGTTCGTTGAATACTTCAAAAATAATCACAAAAAATATGTAATCAAAAAAAAACTAGAAACTTTTTTTTTTATCCTATAAATTTTTACCAATTATAAATAAAATCAGCTAATAATGCTGTTATTGGAATTAATATTAAACCAAACCAAAAGTGTGAACTTGAAAAAACATATTGAGCCTTAAATAAATAAATACAAATATCAATTTATAAAGTTATATCAATTCAAGAAAATCTAATTATATTATATTGATTTAACTTACCATACCACGCATTTCTGATGCAACTGGAAATGTTGGCCATACATAACTGTATACAGTGAAAAAGATAAACCATGAGGCAATACTTCCCCAAATAGCAATATGTGTAAGCTAGTAATGATAATTTTATATGAGAATAATGGAATCGTTTAACTTACTAATGTCCATGAATCACTTTCGAGTCCCGCTTTAAGACAAACGACAAAGACGACATACTAGAAATAAAAGTAATCTTCAGTTTGTCTTCTATCGATAAGCAAATAGATAAGCAATAACAAGCAAAACATACGGTATAAATCATATTGCCTAATAGTAGAGAAGTACCCACTTGTCCGTTGCGATATGCAACGTCTATAGATAGAGACAAAAAGAAACAAAAAACAAGCGGTGAAGTCACATGCAGTTATTTCTATTCATATGTTAGAAGCAGTTAAGATGTGCATTTGAAGGGTTAGAAAAGTGAACTATTCTTAGGCCTACAGACAGAATGATATTAGTATCAAACAAAAAACTTAAATTTACAGTATAAATGCAGTTGCCAAAAAATAAATGATTGCCGAGAACAATTCCATTAGAATGCGCAACATCTAAATCATATAGATTTTGATTTTCTCGCTTTTTTCTTTTCTCGAAACTAGTGTCTTCAATAGAAAATTAAAAAATAATAAACATACCATGTTGAAGCATAGCATATGACATAAAATAGAGAATAATAGAATGATAGACAGCATTGAGACACCAAGTCCAGAAAATCTATGAAATAAAACAGGTTTTTGTTTCTTAAAAAATACATAAAATCAATAAAAATTTAATCAAACTTTAATATTAAAATCTGATCGATTTTGTGACATTTTATATATAGCTGGAAAACGCATCATTGTTTCTGCACTACAACTACGATCTAATAATCCAAGTACCATTGGTGGTGCGGCAGTAAATAATACATTATAGATAGCAATCGTCCATCGTTCAAATAAAATTTGACCAGAAAATGCACTATGAAATGCAAACCAAAGCTAATTAAAAAAAAAAGTATCGTATCAATATAATGTTCTTCAAAATCAACTAACCTCCATGACATAAAGACAAATATTTTTATAAAATGAATAAAGTAATACTTTACATAAACGACGATAACTCCATACACCATGAACAAATAATAATTTAGTTAAGAATCGAAATTGACCAATACTATAATCTGATGCACATGCTGCTTGAACACCTTCACGACCTAATATTCCAACACCGACATGTGCCATCTAAAATCAATTCATATATGTTAATTTCAATCTTGAAGTCATTGAACGATACTCTAATTGAAATTTTCTAATTCAGATCTGATAGTCGCTCTGAACATACGAACTATGGATGCAATTATGATGATAATCAGTCTAACAGTGAAAGCCACTATTTAGCTTAATTTAGATCTTTTCAGCTACTTGAAAAGGCTTGCAGGAATTGAAGTTATGAGTCAACCTTTTATAGACTCAAAAAATTATGTTTAAATGAAGAAAATTGAATTTTCTTTTGCATAGAATCAAAAATGATATTGTTCTCTATAAAATAATATAAGCATGAAAAGTCTTCGAACAATCATTCAGACATAACCAAGCTAACTTTACAAAGCTGTTTTCCATATAAACCCGAAGTCTATATTTAGAAAATGCACAAAATTCTGATTCTAATCGAATGATTTTAAACATCTTAAGACTTCTTTGAAAAACTGAAAAATGGTCGAACACTTTGTCAAATTATTTGTCAATTATTCGTTATTAAAAAACAGGTTTTTACTGTAAATTTTTAACGTGTTTACCAGTTCCATCGTTCAACTTATAATTGTCTCTCATTCAATTTATAATTATTCGTACCTGAATCATGCCTACATCATTAGCACCATCACCAATAGCTAATGTAATTGCATCTGTTGATTTTTTAACAAGTTCAACAACTTCTGCTTTCTGTTTTGGACTAACTCTATAATTAAACATTTTTATTCTATTTAATTTAATTAATTTATCTTACCGACAACAAATAACTGTTTTACATGACATAGCTAAATCAAGAAAATCTTGACGACATGAAGAATGTAAAGCATATTTAAGTGTTTGTCCTTCGAGGACCAATGAAGCAAGATTTTCTTTACGTAATGAATCACCAAATTGCTGACAATGTTGACGTAATTGTTTTTGTATATCCTATTATTAATACACAATATTTAAAGAATAAAAAAAAAAACCATCAACAAGAAATTTACATCACAAGTTGTTTCATCTAATGTTAAATTAAGCATTTGATCAGATAAAAGTTTACATGAATAACCAATATTTACTGCAGTCTCTTTTTTATCTCCTGTCAATACCCAAATCTAAAAAATATTTTAAATAGAAAAAAGAAAAATATGTTTTTTTTTTTTTTTTAAATATTTTATATTTACCTTAATACCAGCTCTATGTAACATAGTAAGACTTTGTGGAACTTGCTATAATATTAGAAATTTAAAAAAATAAATTAAGAAAAATTTCAAAATTTTACATCTTGTAATTTATCTTCAATACCAGTTGCACCTAATAAAATTAAATTTCTTTCAATTCTATCAGCTACTTCAGCAACTAATTCATTTCGATTATTAATTGCTGTTGATGCTTCACGATAATTTACTAACCATGCCTATTCATTAATAAAAATAGAAAAATAAAATTTTTCTTTAATCATATTTACATTATATTCATCAGCAGTTAAAATTCGATAACCAAGACATAATGTTCGAAGACCATCATTAGCAAAACTTTCTAAATGTTCAGATGTTAATTGTGTACTATTATCATTTGATCCAAGACGTTCCATAATAACACTATCCTAGAAGAGAATAATTAAAGTTTTTTTTTTTTTTCGGAAACTATGATCAATACAATTAAACTTACAGCGCCTTTACAATATAATTTAATTTCTTTTCGAGGTGTTTCAACAATCACACTCATTCGTTTACGATCACTTTAGAAAAAAAAAATAATGTTTTATTAAAACGAATTCATATTCAATACTATACCTGCTAAATTCCAAAACATTTAAAATTTGATATTCTTCTTTTTCACCACGCTATAGAAGTATTAAAAAAGAAATTAAGTAAAAACGCAATAGAAATTTTTTGTTTTCTTTATTTACAAAATTAATTGTTACACTCTCTGGTGTACGACTAAAAAAGACAACTTCCATTTGTTTCATTGCTGTAACTAATGCATATTCATCTATAACAATAACATTAATGATTTATATGTATATTAAATTTTATTTTATTTTAACCTGGTGATGATGCTTGATATGATATTTCAGTTGGTAATTCTGTATGTGGTTTATTTTCTGGTACAACTGTATGACATGTTGCAAGTAATGTTAGAAATTCACGAATTTCATTACGTGTATTCTAAAATAAAATAAGAAATATTTCTTATTCAATTTTTCAATTCTAGTTAAGATATTCATTGTAGCTTATGATTATGTATCCTATCGCCGAATCTTTTTCTATGATATTTATCGATAGTCTTCATTTTCTTCTCGGCAATCATCTTTTTCGTTCATGTTTTGGATACATACTCAAATTTCGGTAAAGTGCATACTGATAGAAAACCTGCCGCTACTGCGATGAATGTCTCTAAATTCTACTGAAAAACGTTGTCAAACAAAAACTTACATGTTCTCCTAGATTTTTAAGTAATTCATAACTATTAAATTCACTTTGGTTTCCTGATCTAAAAAATATATATATATATAAATATGAAAGATTAATTTCTAAAGTCAAAACATCCTTTTTTTTTTAAACATACCCATACATAATACCAGCAATAGAACATTGTTTAAAAACCATTTCATTTTTTGTTAATGTACCAGTTTTATCCGAAAAAATATATTTAACCTATTTAAATCAATAAAAAAAAAAAATATTTTTCAAAAGAATATTTTCTTTACTTGACCAAGTTCTTCATTTAAATTCGATGTTCTTGCATTTGCTGGTGTATCTGTTTCTGGATCATACATATCTTTATCCTAAAAATCAAATCAAAACAAATTCAAATCTAAATTATTCTTCTTCGCTTAATATACCCAATTAATAAAATAAGCTTGAACAAATTTCACTAGATCAACTGTTATTTGTAATGAAATTGGAATTAAATTATTAAATAAAATAAAAAATGTTAAAAATGTATAACCAATATGTTTCCATGCTAAAAAATTTCAATAAAATATTATCAAAACAAAAAAAATAATAATACATCATAATTTTCAATTACATTCTCGATTTTCATCAAGATTTAAACCAAGATACCAATGTTTATCTTTATTTTTAAAAGTCCAAATTTCTCCAGCAATTGTACTGAATACACATAAGATAATCAATAAAAGAAGTAAAAATAAAATCTATGAATTCGAAAAAAAAAAAAAAAAAAATAATAATAAGTTCTAAAAGAAATTTTCAGATATTTTAATTTACTTGTTTATTTGTCACTTGTTCAACATTTGTTTGTTTAAGAGGAACAGCAGATGAATTCTAAAAATCAATTAATTAAAAAAAACTTCTTTTGTTATTTTTGTGGAAGACGATCTAAACAGTTATAAAAATTTGAACCTCATCCTCTTCCTCACAGACTATGACAGATGCTATTGATATACGATCAAAGACCATTAGAGATTGTACTGACAGTTTTTTTTTTAATTTAAATCCCTATACTAACCATCATTAACTTTGTATCGTGTCCACTATAAATAACAATTCCATAAATCCATGTTGTATTTTTTAATTGTGAACCACGTAAAAGTATTTGATCAGCACCTAATGGTATAGGATAAGCAGCGCTATTAATTTTTAATGTTCCAACAAATTCATATAGATTTCTATTTGGTAATTCAGATTCAACTGTTCCTTGTAAATCTTTTAATTGTAGACTTGATTTTATATGAGAAGTTTGTGGTAAACCCTATAAGAGATATTAAAATAGATTATATTTTTTCAAAACAATAAACAAACAAACCTGTCGAACTTTAAGATTTGTTTCTCCATCAAGATTTGATGTTTGAATATAACATATTGAATTTGGTTCACTAGAAATTTAATAAAATTAATTTAATAAAAATAAAAGAAACTCAAATCATATAAACCCAGAAGAAATTAGAACAAGATCAGCTGGAAAATATTCTTTATCAATAACTTTAACAATATCGCCAACTTTAACTGCTTGCCAACTTGTCAACATCCAAGTTCCTTGTCGATAAACTAAATCAAACGAATTCGATAAAATATTAAAAATAAAAATAAAAACAAATTATGTTTTACTTAAAACTTTCCTACGATTGACTGCATCATCTTGTATATGACGTTTCTAAATAAAAAAAAAATATGTCATCAGACAACAAAACCACATCACTTAAATAAATTTAACGGACCACATCTTCAATAATTTCTTTAACTGCAGCACAACAAAGAATAAATGTTAGTGGAACAGCTGTTGTATATCTTCCTGTTGGTGATACACCGGGAATTTGCTACAATAAATTTATTTTAAGAAATAAATATCTATGAATAGTTCTCTATATACTTGAAATATAACAATACAAAGAAAAAATATATTTGAATATTTTCGAAATTGTTCAAAGAGAAATTTGGGTAAAAATGTTAATAGAGAATATTTGCTTGTGCTAATACGATTTGATATAAATTTAGCTGTTTGTGGTCCACTATTTATTGTTATTATTCGTTTTTCATCATTATTAGGAAATATTGAATTTCTATCACCTCGAAAAGAGTCACTTATTCGACGAGAAACACGATTTATTGAAGAATTTTGTCCCATTAAATAAATATTCAATATCAAACAATTAAACGATAAATTAGAATCTTGATTTAATGATAATAATTCATAGAAAATAAAATTGAGGACAACTAAATGAGATATCAAAATCTAAAACCAAAAGTAACAATGAGTGTAATCTTTTTTCTAAAGATATGTTCTGAATCTTGAAAGACAAAAAAGAAACCATTAAATAAAGTAAGTTTATAAAGTATTTGAGATGTCGCATTATACCGGCGTTGTTAAAACATATGTTTATTTTAAACGAAAAATATATTACATTTGATTTAGAGAATAATTATTCGTCTATATTCATATTATACTCTATACAAAAATAGAGGATACAAATCTTTTACTATGACTAATTGGTATAGATAACGCACTCTAAAAAATGCCATGTGTCTTACAAGACAGTCCAAGTGTCTATTTTACATTAATTTTGCTTGAGTGTCTAAAATCGGTCATCCGTTGACACGTGACGTGCCTTCTTGAGACAGATAAATGCGTCTTTTTGTTAGACATATAGTGTGTCTTCGTAAGACGCGCCACGTGTCAACGGATGACCGATTTTAGACGCTCAAGCAAAATTAATGCAAAATAGACACACGACCTGTCTGATCTAAGTGTCTTAATTTTTTAGAGTGCGATAACATGAATGAATAATAGTTTGTTTTATTTGAGGATTCACTGATTAGATTTTTATTTGCATTCACGAATTCTAGATGTTATTCACTTGAATGAACAGCTGATTTTTTGATATTCCTATAGCACATATTCTACTGGTAACCTTATGATTGTGAGCTTGTGTGGAAGAGAATCATCTTGCTTTACCCGCAACTACACTTATATCGACACGGGGCTAAGCAAGTTAAATCCACTTTGCCTTGAAAATGTCATTTTGAGATTTTCTCACTTGACTTGCCCAGCTCTGATACACTTTTTATAATAAGGTATTATTTTGTGAACATATACGAATAAATAGTATTCAAGTTAAATGAGTGATAGAAACCAATAAAAAGAAAAAATAGTTGATGAAGATAATATCTTGGAAATAGAATGACGTGACTTGATTTGTGAAAAATATTTAACTCCTCTCACATCAGTTGCCTCGACGTTACTGACTCGGGAGATAGCTTAATTAACTTGATTTTTGACATGAAAAACACATGACTTGTTCAACTCTGTTCTGACTCCAACACTCATACACAGTCGGAAGCCAGGCAAACATATGCGAACATATTCTTCATCAAAAATATTGCGTGATGAACAGATTTTTCTAGGAAAGCTTTAGTTGATTTTGCGTCTTTTTCGATTCTATAAAAGATGATTACTAGACATTTGTTCCCGCGACATCTACATTCCAAATAGTTGCACTGTAACAATGGGTGTAGATACGGAACTTCTGTAAACCCATACCCATACTCAGCCACACCTGCCTAGGCACCGACATCCCACACATCACTACGTCCTCACTTACCCCAAGCTACCCTTAGTGAAAATGGATGAAATGTTCATTGTCAGTTATGTAAGCCAATATCGAGAAGTGAACTGAGTTATATACAAAATGCGACTGTTATCACGTAACAGGTCCAAAATTATCTGCTTTGGAAACGTTAGAAAAAGAAACTATAATCACTTGATCTTCATCTAAGGATTTTTGATTTATTAGATTGTATCACGTGTTCAATGATTGCCCGTCAAGTTCTGTTTGACAGAGTGAAGAAAAGAAATCAAAACGAGTATTATGGAGGAAATAGCTATTCGTCAAGAAGGATCGTGCAGATGATAAGAAGCAAACCTAATATTTTTCTTGACATTTGAAAGGAGAATAATCGAAATCACTGAAGAAGTTCAAAGAGAAAATTATTTGGTTTTACACTCACATCGATCTTATATTGTGCGACATTCTCAATTTCTTTTCGTGTCCCTTATCTTTACATCCAATACTGGTGCTTCTTCGAACAATACTAAATGAAAAAGGTAACATCTTTCTGATGAATAAGTTCGTATATTTTCAATAAAATGAAGTTAAAGTCTGAATAGAAACTAATGTGCTGCTGTTCGTTGTCTCATTTGACTGTACAAATAGACTGCCCGGATTCATGTAAGAAGATTTGCACCAACATACGAGATTTTGGTGATAACGGTCGGTTGCATTTCTTCGTGTGTCATATAGGATGCTGCACGTGTTACTTGCTCAGCAGTTATCCGTTCCTTGTCGAACTGCAACAATATTTAAAGAAAATTATTCTTCTTAAGTAATTGACGTCCTTCTTTCCAACTGAATTTGTTACTTGGAATTCCAGGTTGCAGAAAGATACCGAAAACTTGCATTAATATCGCTATAGCATTTGGTAGATTGAAATACCTAGCTATTTCTGTTAAACTTTGTTTATCGATTTGTTCAAGAGCACGTTGAGCTTCTGAAATAGAAAAACCAACAACGTTCTTTTCGTCTTAAAAAATAAAGGAACATTAATTTACAGACCTTCTAGCGCATTAGTAGCATCGTTTTCTGATACTGTTGCCATTTATTTTGAAAACGAAAAAAAGTCTCAATATCGATATGATGCTAAAATTTCAAATTAAAAGATTCAAAGAGACACTTTATCTCATTGAACAATATATTATCGACATGCTATGAGCAAAACGAATAATTTAAAATACATTACTGAGTCTATACTCATTCGCTATACGAATTCTAAAGTTTGTAAAGAGAAAGTTTTGAATCGATAATTAGCGTCATGATTGATCCTTTCTGCAATAATAAATGCCAAGAAAACGAACAACTTAGTCATGCGCCAGACAGAACGCATATTCGGAAATCAACAAGGAAATCAAAGCAGAAATATCTGTACAATCTTTTTAGTGAAGTGCATGATTAAATTGATAAACTTCTAGTGTCCTCGTACTTTTCATAACAAGTGTTCAATGACGTATAGTAGCATACTTCTGATTTTAATTGGCTATCACTGCATTTGATGCTAGTAAAATTATGTTGTTCAAAGTAAATGCTGTTTAAAAATGCCAGATATTTCTGTTCAAATTTAGGATAGATGGTGTTTGTAATTCCAGTTTTGTGATGTATTCTTAAAGAAAGTTCAATGATCATATGTGTGCTTCAATGTATTTTAAAACAGTGTAAAAATGAAAGAACTATCTAGCAAATGAACTAGTTACTTATTCTTTTCATTCGATAAAAGTAAACTTACGAGTGAATGATGACACCAATCAAGTGAAGTTTAGTTTATTGGAGACAAAAAAGCAAACAGAACATAGTATTAAGATAAACTTTTGCGGAGCGCTTTCAATTCTTTCTTTCACATTGATTTTGTTTGTTTTCACAGTGTAACGGTGATTCATCTATTGAATGAAGCTTTGTGAATGCGTCAAAGTTCTGAATCACTATGTCAGATACTACCAAGGACAAAGAGTGAAATTTTGTCGTTGAATAGCTTTCTTGTTTTCATGAATATTTCGATAACAACATTGCAATTTTTTCATCTCATACGTCAGAGTTTCTTCTTTCCAATGAAGCATACTCCACAGAATGTTTTTCAGTAACTATTATGACTCGAATATTGTCGTAGAGATAAATTGAGATTGGTTTTCATATATTTGTTTCGAGGCAGTCCTTTCCGCGATTCGACCATGTTTAGGACAAATTATTATGCATGGTCAATAATGGTTTATCTATCAGAAATACGAGTACGACGTTTAACAAGTTTACCGTTTACCTCCGATTGGTCACTTGAGTGATTATTTGTAGATAGATAGCAAAGGGTGAACGATGCCTATAGTTCCCTAATTTTGAAAACAACTTTTGCAACAGAAACTTGAAACTTGAAAAAACGGGAAAGATGTCAAAGTTTTGAAAACAAATTGTTCTCTTATTTCACGAAATAGACGTCGTTCAACATGTCTGTGGACTTTTG
Organism: Rotaria sp. Silwood1; assembly: GCA_905250075.1. NCBI lineage: Eukaryota > Metazoa > Rotifera > Eurotatoria > Philodinida > Philodinidae > Rotaria > Rotaria sp. Silwood1. Next base: position 1,840,379 of record CAJNOP010000009.1, on the reverse strand, counting down.
ATCTATGAAGAGACTCATTAGTGAGTTCAATATGTTTCGAAAGTTTTCGCAATGGCTTCGCCACCTATGAACAACAAGGTACTGCATAGGGTATATAGTTGCTATTGCCCTCGGAGAGGCAACCAAGAACAATATTAATATAAGTATTAGAAATCTCCAAATGAAAATTCATATTAATATTTATTGTAAAGAAAAGGTGATTGAAAATGTGTCCTCGCTTAACCCACATACACATCAACATGCTCGGCTTTTTCAATAAAACAAACTTAATGTCTGTATATAAGCTAATGTGATGTGGTTTGTTGCCTCATTTGACCGTACAGATACATCGCCCGGACCCATGCAAGAAGATTTGTACCGGCACGCGAGATATTCTTCATAACAGTTGGCTGCATTTCTTCACGTGCCATATAGGATGCTGCACGTGTCACCTGATCGGCGGTCACCCGCTCTTTGTCAAACGTCAATAATATGTCAATAAAATTATTCTTTCTGAGTAATTTGCGTCCGTCATTCCATGTGTATTTATCACTTGATATTTCAGGTTGCAAAAAGATGCCAACTGCTTGTATTAATGTCGTAATAGCTTTTGGTGGGTTAGCAAAACTAGCTATTTCTGTTAGACTTTGTTTATCGATTTGTTCAAGAGCACGTTGAGCTTCTGAAATAGAAAAACCAACAACGTTCTTTTCGTCTGAAAAAATAACGAAACATTAATTTACAGACCTTCTAGCGCATTAGTAGCATCGTTTTCTGATGCTGTTGCCATTTATTTCTAAAACAAAAAACAAGGCTTTCTAAATCAATACAATGTCAACAACTCAAATTAGAAGATTCATAAAGACATTTTTTCGGTTCAATAACATTTTAAGGACATGTTACAGCTAAAATGAATGCATGGAAATATCTTATAAGAACGAGATTGATTCGTTAAAAGTTCGAGAGTTTGTATGAAGGAATTTCGAATTCATAGTTAGCATTATGATTGATCTTTTTTTCAGTATTATGTGTCAGAAAAAAATAAATTCAAAATGTAGAAGAGGGAATGCGCATTCTCAGATAATTAGCAAAGAAAAATGATAGACTTATGATGTTCTGGTAGTTTTTATAACAAGTGTTCTCTATTTTATATTGGCAAATTCTTAATTTCATTTAACTATTGCTGAATCTCATGTCAGTAAAATTCTGATTTTGAGAATAGATTGTCTCACACAAAGAAAATGCTCTGTAAACGTGGCAGATATCAGTGTTGAGGTTTCCCATAAACGTTGTTAATAAGTTGTGCTTTGTGATGTATTCTTAAGGGAATCTAAATCATCATTTGTGTGCTTGAATATTTTGTAAAAATATACGTAAATAAACAGAAATAAATAGGAATGAAAGAACTGTAGCAAATCGACTAGTTTCTTTTTAGCCTAATTTGATAAAAACAAGTTACGAGTGAATGGCGAGACTAAACGAATAGAATATATTTTATTTGAGACAAACAAATGAGCAGAACAACGTGTTTATATAAGCTTTTACGAAGCGCTGTCAACACTTTCTTTCACATTGATTTTGTTGTGTGCCTAAAGCAACGATGATTCAACCATTTAACAAACGTCTACCAATGCGTCAGAAATGTGAATAACTCTGTTTCATGCTACGAAGAATAAAAAAGTGAATGTTTGACGTTAATAGCTTTCTTGTTTTTGTTTTGAATATTTTGATGCATTTATTGCACTCGTTTAATCTCACACATCAGAGATTCTTGCTTCAATGAAATATTCCTCGTAAAGTGTTTTTCATTAACTATTGCAGCTCGAACATTTTCACACGCACAAATAAAGATTGATAATAAATAATTCTTTTGCAGTGATATCTTCGGAAATCTGCTACTGTTGAGGAGAAATTATCTTGCGTAATCAACTATGGTTTACCCTTCAGAGTAAAGAAAACAAGATGAATAACAATTTCATTGCACTGCACATTTCAACAGATTGTTGTAGAATGAAAATTCGGAACGAAATTATTCGTAGCTCATGTTTCTCAGCATAGCTACTCTAAGTATGATTTTATTGTTGATAGAGGTTGTTTGAAAAACCGAGTATTCTCAATGGCTAAGTGCTGCTTGAACTGATCAACTTTTTTTCGTCTTCTTTTACTTGTTTTCTTCATCGGCTTCATGTAGACGGGACCTTGATGGAAGACAATTTTGTATAGGTTATCATTGTCTTTAGAAACCTAGAAGATGAAAGTTTCAAAGGATATGTTATTTATTCATTCACATCCATAAACTTACAGCAGCCCACCTATGTACGTACACGCAAACATAATGGCTCAACAAGTTAGTTGTTCTCGTAACTCCACAACGTATTATCAAGATAAAGATGAAATTATTGTTGTGAATAGCCATTGAAGAATAAAAACCATGGAATATCAGGATTATCTATAGTCTATCGATAATTCGTTCATCGACCGTTCCGCGACTCTGAAATTTCATGAAAAAGAAAGAAAATTCAAAACCAGCGGTTCAAAAAAATGACAAATCTGTATTGCATTGATGAGTCTCAATTAATCTGTAGCCATTCATATTCGGTTTGCTTTTGTGACCATCGATGCTAGTTTTCGAACGAACAAACAAATGACTTTATTCGATCGAGAGCTTAATCGTAATCTATAGTTGAGAAGAGTCGACGCATTTTCAGTTGCATGATATATGCCTTTCATGATAATCTTTTGGCTATATCATTGAAAATAATTTGCTCGTTTGCAACTAACTTGCCTTCAATGAATACGACGCAAAATATGGCAAGCTCAAAGAAGATCAAAAGACCCTGTTTCAAAACAGACAATGATAGGTACGGACACGGTATTTAATATAGCAGATTTGATAACTTATATAATATGTAGTCTTGCTGTGCATACGAAATCTCTAAAGATCATCCACAAGCGTTACATAGGCAGAAAAACTTATTTGGGGTACGACAGCGTTCATGTACGCCCGAAGTTATGTTGAGATCCAGTAAAATATGAAGAAAACTCCTACTATGAAAATTTTGTTAGTAGAAAAATTGATCGAATATTGTCAGTGTGTAATGTTGACATAACGTATGCTTTGGAGTGCGAATGTAAGTGACAGAAAGACCTACACACTCACATGTATACCTTACGAGAAGTAACGCTAATGTTTACTTGAATAATAATCTTATTGGTCTTATTGAATAAATAATAGGTAAACAATGTCGTCCATGAATAATAATAATAATAATAGATAAGACGAGTAAGTGATTGAATTTTATTTCTCTGGAACTCAGAACGAAACAAAACAAATAACTATCAATATAGCGAACATTGTTCATTATAATTTAGACTCAATATTGAAATGTAAATTGATTGTCATAACAAACACAATAAATTTCAAATTTTCTTTCTCTTTAGAAAGATCTGTGCATCCATTTATGTTTTAACACTAAATAACGAGCGAGAGATAAGCGATATATTGTGTTGTTTCTCTTCAAATCTATGAATATTGAAAAGACAAAATATGATTCATATATAGGTAAGTTTTGCAATCTATGTCAACAGCTTATAAATTGAATAGAAACCAATGACAATGTGCTGGTTTGTATTCTCAAAGAAAAGAAAACATAATAACAAAAAAACAAAATCGAAGAACAACTATTTTTTTTTGCTTTTCTTATTATTGATATTGAATATAATTGTTTTGCTTGTGTCTTTTTTTTTCTTAATGTTTTTTTCATTATCATTAAATGTTGCCAATTGTTTTTCAAGTTTATCCACCGAACGTTGACTAAGTAAACCTTTTGATATCAACTGTTTAATCAAATCTTCAGTTTCATCAAATTCATGTCCACGTGTTTCTGCTTGTATTTTTAATGCATTTAAATATGAATGTAGGACTTTATGAGTATTCATCGTCAATGATGTGGAAAGTTTTTCTTCTTGTTGTTTTTCAACTTTATCTTCTTGAGTAGATATGGTTGGTGAATCACTTGTTGGAATATCTAATTCTTCTTCTAATCCAATTATTGATCGGATTGGTGGTACATTAGTTTTAGATTTATTGATTGATTTAACTTCTTCAGTGACAACTGCAATAGCTTCAGCTGTCTTTTCTGTATTTGATGTTGTTACAGCAACATCTTTGGCATCTTCAAGACGATTTGTTCGATGTATAAGTTTAACAATATTTTGTACACCAGCATGAATTATTTGATCAAGTTCAGCTTGAATACCACGGACTAATTCTTTATCAGGAAACATATCAGGAAAACGAAAACTAAAAAAAAAAGAAAAAAAGAAAAGCAAATTTTAATTTAAAAGAAAAAAAACTGAATGATTGATAAATAAATATTAACCTCAACCATAAATAAAGATCTAGACAATCGAAAACTTCTTCCAAATGTACTAAATCCATAATTGTATTTGGTGTTTCAAATGGCCAACCTATTTGTTTTGCAAGCCAATCAAATGTTGATGGTTCACTACGACTAAATTGACGTGCATACTTCAAAATAGAATCAAAATTAATTGCATTAAAGAATAAAAAAGAGAGAAATTTTACTTTCAAAAACATAGTACAAACGAATGGCATTTTTTTATTAATTGGAGCACATGAAAATGTATAACGAGCACGTAGTGATAATGGTACATGTTCAATAATATCAGCAAGAAATTTAACATCTTCAACATTACACATAAAAAAAAGACTATCATCTAACTGTGATAAAACTACAAATATATCCTAAATAAATAAATTATTTATTCGATTAATTATTTTTTATAATAACATACAATTAAACTTGAAATTGAATGTTTAGGTAAATGATAGGCAAACATTTCAATTTGTTCAGCTGTTGGATGAAGTCCAGCACGCTAAAATGAACAGAAAACTCAACAAATAAAGTTTATTTTTTTATTTGAAAATAAATACTTTAATTGTGTCTACTTGTCGACTAGCAATGTCTTTCAATAATAGCAAATCCTCACGTCGAAATGTTGTTACTTCACCATCAGGAAAAGCACTTGCAAATCTAAAAATAGATATATATATTAGCAAATTTGATGATTTCATCGAAATTATTTAACCTTCCAGCTCGACCAGCAATTTGTAAAGCTTGTGATGTTGTCACTGTATCTTTTTCTTTTTCACCTTGTTCATTTAATTGCGGTTTTACAAGACTATAGAAAATAATACGTTTAATACTCCTATCAACAAAAACAAAAAACAATCTAAATATTAAAAATTTAAGAATAAAATTAATAAACATACAAATTTAAACCCATGCCAATAGCATCAGTGGCAACCATTATTTTACACGAATCATTTGGATCATTAAAACGTTGAGCTTGTAATAATTTCGTACCTAATTGAAATTTGAATATTTTATTTTTTGTAAAATTAAAATAAAAAGATAATTAACCTGGTGGTAATGATCCATAAATAACAGCTACTTCATGACCACGTCTTTCTAATTCACGTGTTATATGAAATATATCATTTTTACTGAAGCATACAAAACAATCGCCTGCTTTGACATTATCGAATGTTTCTAAATTATTGCTAAAAAGCGTGTGTTAGTCAATTCGTTCTATTTTAATTTAATAAGATGACGATATAAAATCTCCAAAACAGACATTCAACATCTTTTATAGCATGAAAAATATAAACCAATTTTATAGAACACTGTGGAATCAAAATATGAAACACGATATAGTTACTGTTGCGAATCAGAAGAATATTGTTGTATTCTATAAATTTTTGTACCTATTTTTTTTTGTATTCTGTTACTTAGCTTTCAGAAAAGCTATAACGAAGTAGTTCATACAGTAAGAAGAAATTCCTCATCAAAATTTTATTATTTCCACTAATTCTGAATTTTTGATACTAGCCTGTTTTTTTCTATATGTTAATTCCGAATAAAAAGCTTGTTTTTTCATCAAAATCTTAAAAAATACAATCAATTTTTTGTAGTTAACTAGAACATGATTCTATTTTTAAAATGTTCATTGTTGTCTGGCAACAGTAACAAGTATTCAATATCTAATTTGGAGACTTCATATCATCTATGTTCAAAAAAATAAATAATTGAAAATGTTGATTACCTAATGCTCGATCTTGATAATTTAATTTTGTTAATCGTTTATATTCTCTAATTTCTACTTGATCACCTGTGGTAACCATTAAATCCTCTACAAGTCGTACTGTAGATTTTTCACCACATAAATGAATTTCTTTTGCTTGTAGACCTAATGTAAATCAATATGAAAATTCAACATAAAAACAAAATATCTTTTTATTACCAAGTAAAGCTCGTGTCCATGCCCAACCACGTTGTGGATCACGCATCATTTGAATTTCATCAATGATAGCAACATCATCTATAATAAGACACATATATATATGAAAACTGATTTACATAAAATTTTATGTAACTTACAAAGTGTAGTTAAATTCGTCATTTCAACTGTACATGCTACATGATTAGCTGGTTTTCCTTCAGGATCAGCAAATCGACGTTCTTCACCAGTAACTAAATCACATTTTGTACCCTACAGAAGAAAAATAATTTTCTGTCTTAGAAAAATGGAAAAATTTTTACAGCAGCATTAGTCTTATAAAAAACTTCAGATGCTAATAATTTTAATGGACCACAATAAACTCCACTTTCACTATTTATATAACGTTGAAGTGCATGATATGTCTATATAACAAAAAGAAATCAAAAAAATTTAATTTCATACTCTTTTTTGTCATATATTAATCATACTTTTCCACTATTTGTTGGACCAGCATGAAATATTATTTTTCTCTGTATCGCTCGTGCATCTGGATACCTAAAATATTGTTTTATTTCATTAAAAAAAAACGAATTTGATCTATTGCAAAATATTTTTACCAATTAGCAGGATCTCTAAGATCACTTATCTTTTTCAAATCTTCCATACATGTTAAATGTGGAAACATTTCTCGTGCATGACGTAAAAAATAAGGAAATATATCTGTTACATGACCTTTTCAAATATAAAGCAAAATTTATGCAAATAAAAATAAAATAATAAAAAAAAAAATTGTATACCAGATCCGGATATAATATCACTAAATACAATATGTAAGTCAACAGGTAAAACTGTTGATTGAATACAAAATTTTCGAAAACTAACATAAGCATCTTGAAAAAGACGATTATCAAGGCCTTGATCAGCAGCTAATTTTTTAATTTCATCACGACGATAAAAATCTGTGATGATACGAAGAAGTGCATCTTGAAAAGACAAAAATAATAAATTTTCTTTTTTTTCTTTAAATATGATATTGAATTTTCGATTTAATCTTACTTCGTTCAAGAGTTTTACCACCAGTTAATTCTTGACCAATATTTGTATCTTCATTTTTTGATGATATTGGATCAAGTTTATCGATAACAGTCATTGGTTTAACATCAATTGGTTGAAAAAGTCGACGTAACGTATTTGTTGGATTATTAGTTTTATTAGAATTTATTCTATGATGATGATGAGGATGAGAATGAGGAAGATGATGATGATAGGGTGGAGATGATGATGTTCGATGTCGTTTATTATTATTATGACTTGATGTTGACGCTAATTTAATAGAATATTCAGTGAGAATCGATGAATATGATAATAAATGTCGATAGGAAATCGTTAGAAACATTCTTTTATTTATCGATAACATATTTAATAATCTAGAATATAACAGTTAATTAATAATTTGTTTAAGTAATAATTTAATACGTGATAGAACAATTTCATTTGTTCCTAAAATATTCTCATATGTATATGGAGCATTTATTTGAACAATACCATTTTGTATTAAAATTGTTATAGAATTATTTTCTTCGACTTTTTCTTCAAATGGGATTCGTTTTGATGAAAGAAATTTACGAATTTTTCCTAAACGATCACAAATAGATTCATCTTGATTATCTGTTGTTGAATTCGAAGGTAAAAATGGATCTTTATTTGCTTGATGAGAAATATTTCGATCGAGAATTTTCAATTGAATAATATCAGGTCGTAGAACGATATGAACACGATTTGACGTATCATCGATCAAGACAATGCTTAAAAGAATAAAGAAGAATTATTATACATATTAGATTGGGTACATTCCAAAAGTCGTTAGTAATTGCAATAAAGAAAATATTTAATAACTCGGTTTCAATCAACAGCAATTCTCTTTATGATACAATACGATAAATAAAAACAAAATCCTAGGATTACTCTTTAGTTTACTGATAAACTTTAATTTTTCGGTTAGAGTAATCCGTTAAAATATATGGTAGATTATATTTTGGAGATTTCTGAGAGAAAAATGCAACGTTTTATTCATTGTCGATAGAAATAGGTAATTGTCCTGTCGAATATATCTGTTTCTATTGCCATATTACGGTACTATCTGTAAAATAGAATGAGAAATATGTTAGACTAAATCATATCAACATGTCAACCTCTGAGATTGATAAAATATGAAAGTCTTATTCTGTTCGATTCTACAAATTTTTGTTCGTCTTCATATTTCTATCAATTTTGTTTAATTAGACTAAAAATCAATATAATAGTAATTATCTGTCGAACCTTTGTGTCAATGGATCGACTGTATAAACTCTTCCTGAATAATTTCGTTGACCAGCACATTCAATTTGTACTCGATTATCAATCAATGTTGCATAAGCATCAACATCAAATTGGAATGCTTCATTTAACAAATTATCCATAAAAATGTTATTTCTAAAAACAAAAAAGACAAAATAACAATAAATATTCTTTTCTTCTATTTTCTTGTTTTTTTTTATTATTGAAACACGACAGATATATTTCTCGTCAGTATGAATATTTTTAGCAGATTCTGCATTTTCATATTGATTTATATTAATCCTTTTTTCTATTGTAAGTTATTTTTAAGTTAAATCAATTAATAAATCAGTTATTTTCATTTGTGCATTTGGCATTAATAAAAAGATTCAGTCAATAACATCTATACATGTACAATTTTTCTTTTTTCACCATCAATAGAGTACGTCGTAACATTCGATATGAAACCATACCTAACAACATTTAGAACTTTTCGTTTTTAATTTAAAAGAAAAATATAATTTTTAAAATACCTTCAAAAGGTTCACAATGATAAATTTTTTCATTATGATCGATTATTTCTTCAACAATAGTATTATTTCAGTTGGTTCAGTTTAACAACGAGCAGCTTCAACAGCATAGTATGCAGCAAGAATAAAATCAGCTCGTGGTTCTATTACTTTTTTTTGTCTCTTATCTCACGAACAACAGCAATATAGATCCATCGATATCACGACCTAGATCAATTTTCATAACATCATCATATTTTAATATGTTATTGAGATCGGATTCTAACGGACTATAATGACATATATAAATAGTGACAACTTAAGTATTGTATTATTTCTGTTGTCATCTTTCTATATCATAACAACAAGGTCAATAGCATTCGTTGCGTCTTATACTATCTTTGATGCAGACATTATTGATGAAAAAAAATATTTGTAAAGAGAATTCTAGAAAATACAAAAAAAGAAATTGCTTTAAAACAAAATTCTAACATGTAGGGGCAAGAGTTGAACGGAAATCAGTCCATTTCCGAAAACGTTGAGCATACTGAAGAAATGGGATGATCTTATATTATAGTTTCAAACAGAAGCTCAGTCCCTTCTACAAACTAATTCTGATTCTGGTACTAATTTTATGAAAGATGCAGTGTAAATTTGACACAAGAGTGATTGGTGAATCTGAGAAATTCAAGTTCCAAAAAATCTGAATTGATTTTCAAGTTTTAAGAAATAGATTAAATGAATCTATATTTCCTTTTGATATTATATTGGTGAAATTCGAATAATATTGAAGAATATATTTGATTGGTTGATGTATAAATCAATGAAAATTTAAAAAGTATACTTGATTAGAAACTACCGACATCAATGCATTACTCAAAAGTATATGATCGTAAGTACTTGTTAGGAATTTTCAGTTCTTTTTTAAATAATTTCCTAGTTAAATTGACGCTGTCGGTAACAATAAAGAAATTTATAATTATTTACATATGAAATAATATCTATAGAATGAATAATGCTGACAAAAGGTCCTGAATTGCTAACACACATGCCCTTTTTTGATATCGTTTAATAAACATTTATAGTTACTAAAACGATCGATAGGTTACGAAAAAATCAAAATAAGAGTTGAATCTAATATGTATTTTAATGAAGCTGAGTGAAAAGGAAGCCAACACTGTCTCCCTAGGTATTGTCTACTCTTCGCTCACTGCTGTTTAACAAATAGTGATGTTATATAATATATTTTGGTTTCGTAATGTAAGATACGAGAAGCTTAGTACAAAAACAATTCATGCTATTTGTGAAGTGCTGACTACTTTCAATATTTGATTGTATCATCACATTCAATGTGTGTTACATTCGCAGCTTTCAAAAACTTGTTTTTCGTAGATCTTTTTTTCGGCTGTTAAAAAAAAGCTTCAATGCAAAAGAAAGATAATGATCATGATCAGTATGTGAAAATCTGTTAAATAGTGCATGGTTTAATATATTGTTTACGGAAAAACAGTTTTCCGACAATAGTGGGTAAGAGTTCTGCGCAGGTGTACGTTGTTGAAAAATTTCTTTCAAAATTAAACTTTGTTTTCTTCAATATGATTCTCTGAACTATGTACGCTTACTTTTGAGTAATGAAAATCTCTCCTCAAGCATGAAAGTTGTCCTCTTTGAAGAGATGATCTACAGATAGTTGTCAAGTTTTATCTTAAAACCGAAGAATGAAGAGACGTATTTATATGGATGAATTGCAACTTTATTGTACCGTTCGTAGTTCCATATGTAAAACTTTAATAACTTCAGTTCCTCTTGGCCAATCTCTATGAAAATTTCGGAGTATGCTGCCGTAGTTGATGCGCACTACTACACAAAAAATCACGAATTTATCATTAGCCTATCCCGAGATACTGCATACACAAGGTTAAAATGGCTGATTTCTACTGCCACCTATGGACAGAAAATGACCCATAACTAATTGGTTTCTTGTCATTTGAATTTTGACAGTTTTTGACATTTACAGTGGACAGTGTATACATCATGGATATGATACTGGCTAGTTCTTTCATCGCAGTTTATGTTATATTTTTTTCCGAATATCAGGTGTACCGTCTATGGTCAATATGGTGTCACACGAGATTTAAAAACGCCTTTGCTATATAACAAAGCAATCAAAATTTGTCGGATTGGTTTTGAATGAAAGCTTATCAGTGGGGAATAAAACTACCAAAGATGATTCGAAAGTTTTACTTATTCTTATTAAGAAAGGGACATTAAATAAAATTTGAAAATATAGTTGTCACACTAAATGTCACACGAGATTTCATACTTTGTGTGTCGTATTAACTCTTGTAAATTAAGGCATATTGAGCTGAAATTTTTATCATTTATTTGTTAGTTGTGGCCAGATATTGCTGAAAATATCACGGTTAGAAAATGCTCCTTTCGCATAATAGAGAGGAAAATAGTGTAAAAATGTCACACGAGATTGTCGGCAAACTGTCACACGAGATTTTTTCAAAAAAGTGCCAGATGAGATTTTTATGTGGATAACTATCCAGTAACTGAGATTAAGGTGAATAAAGGGCATATTAGTCGCTTTCATGTTTAAGTGACTATCACTACTCACGCGAACTAATTCTAACACATTCCTCACGAGTTAATAAATTTGCTGTGAAAGATGCGTATACACGATCTATACTCAATTTAACAGTGGTAGTCGGGAAATTTTATTCATATCCATCTCTCATATAGTGTAGTAAGATGCACTACTCCCAATCTCTAAAATCGGAAATTTTTTTTTCATCGATTTTTTCTCAAAACGGTACAATAAAGTTGCAATTCATCCATATATTGTCTTCAACATAAGAATATAGTCGATTGAAAATGAGAAAAAAAATGCTCGAATTGATAGATTAGCCAATTCAAAGAAAAAAAGAGATCCATTGGAAGTAATCAAGAAGAGTGTCATGTATCAACTAAATCTCGCGCAAGAATCCTAATGTTAGAGGTTTTTCAGTAGAATGTGTCACAAAAGTACTGTAAAATTTCAAACATTTTTTTAATCTTCTTGCTGCTCAATAATAAATTATTTATTTTCGATTATTATGGAGAAGGAGACGATACATTTTCTTATACTAGCGTAGTGTGACAGAACCTGTTGTTAACTGATCGCAATGACAATTTTAGAAACCTATCTGATCTTGCTCAATATTAGGTGATTAATGAGTCTATCTCAGCTCGTGAAACTGTAACTATTTCGCCAGCTCATTCAAAATGAACCGAAGCTGGTCAAACTATTAATTATTTAAAAATACTTATGAATGATCAATGAATAATTGCTCATTAATAGTGCTGATAGTAAATTTATTTATGAAAGAAAACATCCGTTCTGTTTTTAGAATAGTATTTTTCGTATAAAAAAAACTTTGGATGAATACCGACTGAAAAAAACCATAAGTAATTAATTAGTAACAAATCTGTAATTTAGGTTACCAAAATGGCTGTTGAACAGTTAAAATGAAGTTGATAAACAAGTCAAAGAATTGATAGACTTCATATACCAGTTCTTTCGAGCTTTCCATCACATACATCGGAGTGGCGTTTATCAAAAGACATTGTGAATTGAGAAAAGATGTCAAAAAAAAACATCGATGCATTTAAACGTCAGAATAGCATTCTTTTTCTTCCAAATTGTGCATCGAAAAGCAGGCTTTTTATCAATTTTTTCTTTTTTGTATTTTTGCTTATCATTATGATTATTTTTTATGCGTTAGATTTGATACGATGTTCAAAGAAATCTTTCTAACCAATAAAAATACTATCTACAAGAGAAAAATCATGCTAAAGTAACATTTGATAAATTTTTATATGTATGCTAAGAAAAACTTTATTGTAACACATATCTAATCTGAATGATTTGCCATTGATTCTGAGTATGGTTTCAACATTTCGTTACTACTATCACATTCAAGATCAAAATTTTATTCAAATTTTGCATGAGTGTTGTCATTGAGCAATTGTCATAAATGAGTTTCAATAGACATTGTTTCTCTATCTTTTACACGACTGGCTTGAGAATACACAATAGCTAAGTACAATTGATATAATCTCTGTACAATGTTTGAATGAAGATGTAATTTCTCTTAATAATTTCATGTCTTCAATTGATTCAAATATCTTCAGATATCACATTGAAAAAAGTTTTACATGTTGTAGACTATTACAATTGTCAAACAAAAAAACAACAATACCACGAAAATCTTCTGCATCAACTACTGATTCATAGATAATATTAAGTTCTAGATAAACAAGATATCCATGGAACATTGCACTTTTTAATCAGTCATTACGTTCCACATCTATTATAGAATTTACAAGACAACTAAAATCAACACGTAATTTAGGAAGATGCAATCCAAAAGTAGGTATAATGGAAGTCAATAATACACTATCACAATAATTACCAAAAGGTATAATGAGGTGAGATAAAATTCTTATTGTTATTGTTGTATTAATACAGATGTAAGCAATTCTTTTTTCTAATCCTTAAATAAATCCAAAAATCTTCTATTTTATATTAACAACTGTTTATTAACCCTTCGTGGTTGTCCTGATTTTTGTACTTCGTAGTTGTCCTGGGGTCCGCCTGGACCCACCTATAGAAAATTACAAAAAAAACGATTTTTTCCTTTCTTCAAGCGTTTCATTTGACTTATATGAAGAGGTGGAGATCTTTCTTTATAAAAACTAATAAGTCAGCTCTCGTGAAAACAATGTAAAGATGTATGATATCGCAAAAAATTACTTTCTCTAATCGTTTTTGTAGCAACATTGATAATAGCTGGGAAAAGCATAGAATATATCAATCTAGTCTAGATGATAGGATTCTACGCGTACGTTGTTATATATATAATCAATTGTACAATTGAGAAAGCAAGAAACTTTTCTTTTTGAACTATAGCTACTTTTATCTTTCTCTTTATTATTAGAAAAAGCAATAAAAACTCAGTTTTTTTTTTATCAAACTGATGATATTGTTTGTATATAAATCTTTTTTTCATAAATGCAAAGTATACTCTAATGTTTTTCCATGCATGTTTGACAAGTTACTGTTGTGACACTGTTGGAATGAGACAAACAAACATTTTGACCACAGCTGGAACATGTTTGTCGAACTTTTCGTCCTGGTTGAGCTGGGCATAGGAAACACCTTTTTTGGCTTGATGAATTTTGATGTTTTGGCTAACATCTTTGATGCTCTCTGAGTGAACCTGACAACCTAGTGAGAGCAACTCTAGTTTGACTTTAGGCATAAGCCGAACTTCTTGACTACGGCGACGATTTTGTGCATCTGTGAAAATTTTGCTCACTGCTTTAAAAACGTACGTAACATATAAGCCAACCAAAGTAAATCATTTAAAAAAAATTGTGAATCAACAGATGACAGCTTTATCAAGACGAAAAATATGCTGGTAACAGCATAGTTGTCGTAGGGTCCATCCGGACCCACAGCTGCATTTTTCATCTGCTAGGCTGATCGTTGATTTCTAATAAGGATGTTGTAGACCAACATAGGACTAGAGATTAGATAAGGGGACTGGCCAGAAACAGAAGCTCTTGATGTAGTATTAAATAAAAAACTGTGAAATGGGTCCGCGCGGACCCCACGACAACCACGAAGGGTTAATATACCACTTACGAATATTAAAAAGTTCATTCTTATAGACTAAATACAAATCTTGTGTTGAAATCAATATTCAATAATCATGTATGTGTTTTAAAATACTTTAAAAAAATTTGACAACAGCATTTCTTTGAGCGTTGTCGAGCAACCACAATGTAAGTTTCTCTACATGGCAGGAATCCTGCACAATTGCATACAATTCATTGATTTCATCTGGTACCTGTGTATACAACGAACAACATATGCATCTCTTCCATAGCAGGTGGTTAAGCTCTGCTGTACTATTAACTTCTTCACTTTGGAGAACGATAGTCAAGCTCAGAATTGTATATAAGCAAAGATTATAACATTTTGTATCAAATATGAAAGCTATTGATTATGGTAACCACTTTTGTGAAAGGATTAAAAATTATTTCATGTTCGAGTGGTACTCCTAAATACTCAAGTGGATAGTTGAACTCATTCAGATGTAAGATGTTCACAGCAGAGGAGACCGATCGAACTTGTTGTTCATCAAGGAGACGTATATCGTACGTGACAATATTTAATAAAAGTCTTCAGAGAGCTAGCACAAAACAGAATAAATTCATTAATTGATCCATTGCCGATTCATGAGCACATTCTGCCATACGAGAAATTTTCCACAGGATGAGTTAATACAATAGATGATCATAATGGTGGGGGTAATGACAAAGAATGAGATGAAATCATTGTCATCAAGCATTATAATTGATAATGTATGTAGATGCAGACAGGAAACTTGATTTTTTATTTAGATTGATCATTCCATGAAGAAAACATATCTCTTTCGTACATACATTAAATCGATGATATATTAGAAGCATAAATAAACTGTCTTCTATATATTACACTATAGATTCATCTATATAATTAAATGTAAATTTTAATAACTCTCTTTTTAAAGAATCTTTTATTAGATGTCTTGTTCGACTAGAGTATTATTTAAATATTCTATTATGAGAGTTTAATAGCATTGACATTGAACACAACTATGTATGAAAACGTTATTTTGTTTCTCTTCGCATTCACTAAGGTGAATTTTCCCGTCATAGTGACAAGCACAGTATAAACTTTTTTAAAAATGATGATTAGATATATTTTACTTTTTTTCATCCATCTATAACTTTCATAATTGTCTTTGATTTTATAATAGCCGTTTCGATCGCAGGAACAAAAAAAAAGTCGATGTAAGTTTAATTTGATTTATACAAAAAATATCTATTAATTAGATTGATATTATCCCATCTTAAATTCCAGTTGACATTAAATTGATATTTTTAAATTTTCCTAACTATCGTACAGTGTCGTTGAATAAATACTCAAACAATGAAGCAATTCAAGTTAATGAACTAATTACATGTATATGCCGTCCCTATCAATAATAATTGATTTTAATCAGTAACTGTTTCCTATGAGTATCTAACTGATGAAGTTTGCTGTACATTCTTCAGAATTCTAATTGAATAGCGTGTGTACAACTATTGATTTTCTGCAGATCACAAATGTGAAGTGTAATAAGATGTTGAAACATATTTTAACTGGCTCTTATAATAAGGTCAAGATAGGAGAGTATTTTGTTTCCTGTAAATTCGATCAATCTTATCTTTTCTAAATAAATCATGTTCTACATCGGAATGTGAGAAAGAATCAAGACGATTGATGCTAAAGAACAAATGAATAGTCATATTAAAACTTTTTAAGATGATAATCATTGCTTATTGAGATTGTAACATATAATGATGAATTCAAACCAGGATAAATAACGACAAAATTTTAACAGTGATCTCATCAGAAAGACTTATTTCAAAGATCTACATTGACATTTCTTTTTATTGAGTATAACAAGAGAGACACTCAGACTTGTTATACATAAAAAAATATGATAGTTGCTCGGATCGATGCGCACAGAAAAAGAACATCTCATCAGAATAAGAGTAGAGAGGGGCATTGCGACACAGCTTCTGTCTGACAGATGATATTTTTTTTCAACAAATAGCATAGCAATGTTCTTTTTTTCTTTTTGTTACTGTAGACGAAAGAAAACAAAATACTAGCCGAGGTTAAATAATACGCATGCGTTTCTTTTCTTAACTGTGACGTACATCCATAGGCCAATGAAATAATTATTATTCATGTCAATTCAATATAGATACTCAAAAATGTTTTATGGGTTGTATGGTTATGTGAATGAATGCGTGATTGAAAATCTGGTATTTGTTTACACTCACACGAAGAACTACATTCTCAAGTTTTTGCTGTTAAATTGTCTAGTGTAGGAAAGTGAAAAGAAAGTGAATTTAATGCATTCAAAAAAATTATTGGTTTCCCTAAACATGGAATGAATATAAGTATCAATAATATATCTATAAATTTGAATTTATTAAGAATAGCAAGTATTTAAAAGGCAACAAGGAAATCTTATGAAAAAATGAATGTAGTGTCGTGTTGTTAATTCTTATGGTTAATTAAAACTCAATTAGATAGTCTTGCTTGATGAAAAAACTAATTTAAATAAGTTAAGCAAAGTGGCAGCTATGAAAAGGCGGTGTGGATGTCGATAATAAGAGTACACTCCTTCCCTTAATAACTGACAATTATTTATTGTTGTTCAATAAAACTAGCAAGATGTTTTGAATTTTTGTTACTTTTGTGGGATATCTTCTTACAATGTTGGGTAGCCTCTAAAATAATGTTTTCAGTACGAAAAATAGTTTTGAATCATATTTAGGACAAATTTTTTTTCATGATTAATTTTTTGAGTAAATATTTGTATATTCCTATGAATAGGGACACATGAAATGTTATTCTCTTGTTGATTAACGATCCATGTTGTTCCATCGTATGTCACAGAATGAGGTTCATTCAGTGAGCTAATCCAATCTAATCCATATTTTACATAAGAATTAGCGGCATCTATATTTATTTTCAACGAATTTTTCTTGTTAAACATAGATTTTTCTTTGAAAAAAATTCAAAACAAACTATTTTTAAAGAATAATTTCTATTTATTACTCAATAGTAAACATCATGATCGAGAAAGAAAGAAAAGAACATACACTTGACTGATGAGATTCAGAAAAAAGTAAATAGCATGTGATTTTTTAATATTTATAGAACCAATTTGATGCGTTTTTTTTTCTGTTTATTAAAATTAATATAAACTTCAATCAAAAACTAATATTATATAATTTTAGAATAAAATTAAATCATCTGCTCGCGCGTGAAGCGCGTGAGCATAACTTACTAATAAACAAATAATGTAATTATGCTCTTAGAAGAAGAAAAACAATCAATATGCTAAAGTATAACAAGAATTTGATATAGTTGAAAATTTTTCAGAAATCGTTCATGAAGAGGTAAACGACAAAAAATATATATAAAAAGTTTTAATAAAATATTCAATTTGTTTTAGTCATTTTCAACTATTATTCTTTTTCAATATTCTTAATGGCTGCTATACGTACATTTTTCAAACGTAATGTTAGTCAACATTCATCAAATAATAATAATTCAAATAGTAGAACTACAACCGATTCATCAAGTGATACATCATCATCAACAACAACAACTGAACGTATAAATAATCAAACAAATGATCGTTGCAGTAGTATGTCAACATTAGGTGTTTTAATATCTACTAATGGTGATTCATTACGACATCCTTTACTTAATATATCTTCAACAAAACATCATCGACGATGTTTATTACGTCTAATTCATAATTCAACAATAATGAATAAACAAGAAGAAGAATTGATTAATGAAAATACATGTTTACTTGATACAATATTACCGAAAGAACTTATTTTAAGGTAAACAAAATAAATTATTCAAAAAATATTATCGAAAATTTATGATTGCTTCTATAAAATCTATCAATATATTGTATATCTTTTTCTCTATATAGTCTATTTTACATCGAATTGGTTACGGTACAAATCTACTATTAGTTTCGAGTCTAATACATATTTTTCATTGATCTCGGTATATTTTTCTTCTGCTGATATGGATTCTTTTAAAGCTTTCTACTAACCCTAGTGTCAAGCATAGATTTTTCATTGGTTTGATTTCAATAAAAATAGTTTTATCAGGTTTTGATTTCAGAACGGAGGATTTACTAGTATGCACGCAAATATATTAGCATGATAATGATTTTTTAATTTTTTTCTTACACCATATTAGCTTTTTTAATTATCGGATACAATTTAAGCATAGAAGAGAGTTTACTTTTAATGAAAAAATGAAGAATAATCAAATGCATTATAAATAGAGCGCAAATAAATAACAAAAGGTAAAAATAAAGCATTCCAACTCAATCTCATGAATTTTGTTTTTTTTTTTATGATTGTATCCGAACTTCACTAAATGATAACATCTGAATTTTACTATTGATATCTTGCAGCTAAATAATTATGAGAATACGCTGTATACTTAAAAATGTGCAGATCTTTAGAGAAACATTTCTTCTATTTATGCATTCTATTTTCAAGGCGAAAATTACTATTGCTTTTTCTACTCATATATTATCTCTATTGAATCTTTATGTAAGGCAACATTCGATATATGTCATAAGTTTAATGAGCTCTTTTGTATAAAAACAAAATTTTTCTTTATTCTAGTTTTTGAATCTAATTATCATTGTAAATACTTAAATAGAACTGCTGAGATCTTATTGTCAATCTAAATTCCACAAGTTTTATTGAAAGTGCCAATTCAAATGAAAAAATTCGGATCTGATTGACTTCTATACTGTAGTTCTGACCTTGAAATACATATTTTCTTCAAGTGAAATTTAATCAAAACTTGACAGTAGTTCTATAATGATTTCAAATTTACACTAATTTCGTTCACAATAAATATTTTTTTTACTGATGTAAATTTCAATAGATATACTTAATTATTCGCGAAGCATTAAAAATTTCTTTTTTTTTGGAGAAGTTCTATAGATCTTGGAATGAAAATAAAATGTATACAAATTTTGATCGATTATTCTCATATATGAATAAATTTATATTTTTATAGAATCTTTTCATTTTTGGATTATCAATCACTTTGTCGATGTGCACAAGTATCAAAAGTAACAGCAATCACTCAACTTTTTGTTTTCTTAAGTATATATTTATTCTATTCTTTTTTTGTCTGTTTTTGTAGTATTGGAATACACTTGCATTAGATGGTTCTAATTGGCAAAGTATTAATTTAAAAAGTTTTCAACGTGATATTAATGTATAATAAAGATTTTAATCAATTATTGAATTCGATTTCTTGTTCTTTTCTTTAAGGGAACTGTCCTTGAAAATTTATGTATACGATGTGGAAAATTTTTAAAACGATTAAATATTGAAAATTGTAAATTTATAACTGATCATAATATGGGGTAAAAAGAATCGTTTATTCATGTTTTTTTTTTCTTGCTAAATGTTCTATTTTTGGTGATTAGCATTGTTACAAATCATTGTCAAAATTTGGAACGATTAATTGTTAAACATTGTGACAATTTATCGAATGCGTAAATAAGACTTTCATTAAATCACAAAAAAAAATGACTCTATTGTTTTTATTTAGTACTCTATTTTATTTGAGTAAACATTGTCCTTATTTAAAACATATTAACATTTCATCATGTCATCATATAGATGATCAAGGAATTAAAATAATTAGGTAAAATTGCTATTAAAGAAAATTTTCTTCATAAAAAATTTTTTCTTTAGCACAAGTTGTTCTTATTTGGAATCTTGGGATATATCATGGTGTATTCATATAACAGAGAATGGTATTCGAATTTTAACTGAATCATGTCCAAAATTAACTACTTTTAAAGCTGAAGGATGTACTTATGTAAGATAAAATTAATACAAAAAATAAGTTTTAAATATCAATTTTTTAGATGACAAATAATGCAGCTATGCATCTTGGTAAAAATTGTTCCAATTTATTATTTCTTGATTTAAATCGATGTTCCGTAAGAAAAATCGAAGGATTAATTTTTTTTTTTTTTTTAATTTTATTTAATTTTTTATTTTAGTCGTTAACAGATGATGGTCTTATTACTTTAACTCAATATTGTCCATTACTTGAAACATTAATTATTGCTAATTGTACGAGTTTAACAGATAATACATTAATAGCACTTGGAAAATATTGTCATCAATTAAAGTAAAATTTCAAAAACTTAAAAAAAAAAAAGAAAATTTTGTTTTGTTATGTTATGTTTGATTTTTTTTAGAAAACTTGATGCAACTTTATGTTCACAATTTAGTGATGCAGGATTTTTAGCAATGGCTCAAGTAAGATTTATAAATTATCATATTTTGTTTTCATTTAGATATTATTATTTTTAGGGTTGTCATTTGTTACGACGAATTGATCTAGAAGATTGTACAGCTGTAAGGATTTTTTTTTTCTTTGAATTGAAAAAATATTTTTTTTTTCATTATCTTCAATTGAATATAATTGTTTATTGAAATGATTTATTTTATTTTCTAAAGGTTACTGATGAAACAATGAGACATTTGGCTGATAATTGTCCAAATATTGAAAATCTCGTATGTCAAAGTTATAACCAATAAAAGAAAATAAAATATTTTTCTATAGACTCTTTCTCGATGTGAACAAATTACAGATGATGGTGTTCGTTATATTGGTTCGAGTGTTAGTGCTCAAGAAAATCTTCGTATACTTGAATTAGACAATTGTCCATCAATAACAGATATATCGATCAATCATTTACTTGCTTGTCAAAATCTTCAACGTTTAGATATATTTGATTGTCAACAAATATCAAGAAATGCTGTTAAAAGAATTCAAGTATTCTATTTTAATAATAGATAAATAAATAAATTCAAATGATTTTTATATTTAGATGCGTTATCCAGATTTAAAAATTCATGCTTATTTTGCTCCTCGAACGCCAACACCTACACTTCATCAGACAACATCATGTTCATTTTGTTGTTCTACATCATGTTCAGCTTGCGTACCTTCATGTTGTACAATCGCTTAAATTTACATGTATATATATATATTTATTTTCTTTTTGTTGTGTTTATCTATTCTATCTATAAGATTTTCTTTTCTATAAAACAAACTCTTGGCGTATTGACTCAACAATTGTATTCTTTGCGTATAGTTCTTTATATGAACACATACTTCAACTCATTCATTCAACAATCAGTTTTCTTTTTCTTTTTTTGTCTATCGTTATTACTATTATTCTTATTCTTATTATTACTATAATTCATTACTATTCTACGCCGTTTTTTTTTCGTCTTTGAATGTCAGTTTTCGTGTACTTGTTGCACAAAATCAGTCGTTTCTTCTTTTCTGCTTTCAGTTTTGTTTGTTCTGATACGAGAAGCCAAAATAAATTGACTTATATTGATTATAGGAGATGTTAGTAGCAGAGAAAGCTTTCGAATCATATTTGAGTTACATATATATATATGATGATAGTAAACAAAAATCATCATGAAATAAAGAACATTATGTGTCTATAATGATGTCTTTGTTTTTCGCTCTAGTTATCCTTCTTTTTTGTTTAGCAGTGTTATATGAAATAACAGAGTTAATTGAAAAGAAAATTCTGATCGTGTTTCTTATTCGTAAATGAATCATTAAATAAAGTCGATAAAAATGAAATTGATCAATATCAACTTTCATTATTCTTCTATTAAAAATAAATATTGACATACGACTATTGTCATTTTAAAAGTAGAAACAATATATATCAGAAAATATTTAGTATATATTGCATTCATAGATGCGATTTTCATTGTAATATTGATTGTAGCTAGTACGCCAATGATTGTTAATTCAATTGAAATGGCAATGTATACGGCAACAAAAGAAAAGTACGAGAAATCTATTTACATACCAATGTGTGTTTTATGAAAAATCATACAATCATTCGAAACCAATCTTACGCACAAAATTATACATCACATGAATAATAATCAACTGTGCTCCACGAAATATTATATGTGTTACAAAAGAATAACATACAGCAATATATGTATATATATATATATATATCATGAATGGATCCATCTAGCAATCAATCAATATATTTTTTTTACCTGTGATAGAATTTGATTTTAATAGACCACCCAATGCTTCTCGTGTTGGTAACTCAATTATTTTATCTAAAGCTAATTTTACTACTAAAAGCCTGAAAAGAAGTAAGACATATAAAATAAATTATTGAACAAAGCTTTAGACTCTTTGTATTGGTTTTTTCCTCTTTTCATATTTAAGAGATAATTGTTTGCAAAACTTTCGACTACAATTCTTTCATCATCTCTTTGATATTTTTCATTGATTTCTGCCCAGTTCACTATGATTGAAAGATGAAGATTATGAACGGTATAATTAGTAAAACCGACACTTTCCTCATAAATTAGCTGATCATGTTAAAACTAGATAATGTGCTTGTGTTCATCATCCTAGAAACATATCAGTCATTGATAAGCGGCTTTTACAATACAGAAATTCGACATTGTCAATCTCTTGCAGAATGCAGATGAAAATAAATTCAAAAATTCTAAATCTCTTTCGTGTAATGAAAATTGACTATCCTCTAACTTCATAAAATACTTTAAAACAACATCCCTAATGTGAATATTCAAGGTGATAGAAGTGTATAGAATTTATTATAAAAACATACTGAATCAAGTACATTTTAAAACAACAAAAGTAATACAGAAAAGTATAAGTTATTTTTCCTTTTTCTGCTAAACATGAGGAAACAGAATATTAAAATGCATCATTGACTGGTGTTCTTTGAGAATTAGATTATCGCACTAGAACTACGAGTAATGAAAAAAGAATATAGAAGCGTAGCAAAATAATGTGTGAACAATGTCTTTTTTTTTATAAGGCCCGACTGTAGCAAATAATTTTATATGTGATACAAGTAGTAGGTAATCTAGACTAAAAGATCCATATAAGAAGTACTTCATTGAGCAGAAAGTGAATTTTTAGTATTTAAATTATTTTTCTTCAGTGGACAACAGTTAACAAACTAATAAGACGTGAGATCAACATACAGATAGAAAGAAAGCCTGAAGTACGTTAGTTTAAGATTTAGATTAATGCAAGAGTCATAGCTTATTTACACCGACAAATTGGTTATTCTATTATTTCAGAACGACTGGTTAGTGTGGAAATTAAATGGATTTTTCTCGAAAACTATGGATTCTCCAAAAACGAGGAAAAAGAAGAAACAGTTTCTAATTGAAATAATTATCTAATTTGCACAACTTCTTCAATGAGTTTTGGTACTACTGCAGAATAAAAATAGCTCACTTCATTTAATAAAACAGAAGAGAAAATAAATCTATTCATGCAACATATAACCAATACATGATGAAAACAGAATATTACATGTACCTAAAGGAACATTTTAAATTAATGCTAACACAGTCTAATAGTAAGGAGATGTTTTCATCAAAGGTACATTAAGCTATTCATTAAGATAATAGCTGCACAATTTAGTGTAACTTTCTGATGTAAGAACAGAAAGAACAAACGACGAAAACACATTTCACTAACATACAAAGAAATTCCTGTCCATTAAAATAAAAACGGCAGAGATTTTAGAAAAAAAAATATAATAATTGATATTGTAGTGGCGGAGCCAGGATTTTGAGCTGAGGGAGGCTCAGCCCCCTCTGAGGGATCTTTGAGCCCCCCCTTGGCGAATAAAATACATGCTTTAAAAATTTTCCAAGGGGGGGCTCAAAGGTTCTGAGGGGGGCTGAGCCCCCCCCCCCCCCCCAGCCACTCTCTGGCTCCGCCACTATTATATTGAACGAGAAAAGATCATACATAAGCATGATGTTTTTACTGTAGTTTCATTCCAACGATTCACCCATATTTTCAGCGTCAACATTTGAATTACAAATAAAATTACCATAATATGAGTATTCATATCAATATCGAAGATCTGGATGCACATCCATGAAATGTATTTATAATTTATGTGAAAATGTATGATAATGTTATTGATCATTTAGATTAAAAAAGAATCAACTTGTTAAGCATAAAAACAAGAATCTCTTACGTAAATCAGCGTCTCAGTTTGACGAAACGTATTGGACAGAGATATTTATTAAATAATAAGATTGATATTTCACCTAGATCATAGAATATTTCCCTCAGACTAGTTGAGATGTGATCAGGATACACATCGCTTAAGAGAGAAGTCAATATAAGATTGATCAAAATGATGCACATGGCATGAAAACTCATTTTAGAATTGTGATTTTCATATGGAAAACGGTAGCTTACTATGTTGACGTACTAAAACTAAAGTATCAGTGTTTTGAATTCGCTATTTGAAAGAACTAGGTGCAACTGTGACGCTACCGGAGTAAGCACCGGGGAAAATAGTCGTTTTTCATACTACATTGATATTCGTGTATTTTATGGGTGTTGGTGGCAGTGTATCGTGCGTCTCAATGAAGAGAAGACCAGGACCCATATCTTTAAGTAAAATTATCTTCGATCGATGAAGAAATTAACACTAAAGTGAAACAGTACAAAGTCGATTCCGAGATCTTGATAGCAGATTGACATTATTTGTTTAAAAATAGGTTATTTCTTTCTTATGATAAAAAAAGTTGAGCTCTTATCTTCCAAGATATTTTTCATTATTCTGTACTAACATAAGACACAGAATAACAAATATTATCATGATGCAGCTTTGCTTTTTTATTTCTTCTTTTATCTCCATTTTCTTCTTTGCAATTCATCACTTGAAAGGATAGTTCTCGTACAGAACATAACGTGTAATTTATAGTTTTTTTTGTTTCGAACATGGCTCAAACGATTCCCGAACCGCTTTCGAAAAAG
The DNA here is from genome assembly GCA_905250075.1 of Rotaria sp. Silwood1. Classification (NCBI taxonomy): domain Eukaryota; kingdom Metazoa; phylum Rotifera; class Eurotatoria; order Philodinida; family Philodinidae; genus Rotaria; species Rotaria sp. Silwood1. The sequence continues at coordinate 1,814,717 of CAJNOP010000009.1, read as the reverse complement.
CCAGGCATTCAACTAATTAAGGCTGGATCACTTGACATGGTACCACTTGGTGAAACTTATATGTGTCCTGGTCTCAATTCGAGCATAATTGATGTTCCCATCAGTAATCAAAGCAATCAACTAACTCTAGGCCACTTTGAAATGCGTCCATCGCCGAATAATTTTCCTTTCTTTTATGAATATTTAGAAGTTAAAACAATAGTTAGCGGAAAGATTATTGTCATGGATGAACAACAAAATCGATATGAAGGCCATCCTGGCGATGTTTTCATTTTTACACCACCACATTTAGTTACATTTTTAGCGGAATCAGATGGTCGTGCTGTTTATATTGGTCATAGAGGACCTGAACCATCATTTTTGCCAGGCTATCAAGGTGGACCTATCCGAACACCAACCGTCAACGACAAATAAAAATATTTTACTACTACTTTTATCCTTGATTCTATTCTTCATTTTATTTGAAATTGATTAGAAGCAAATAAATACGTTTAAACCTTTCCGAATGGGATTCTTTTTGTGTGAAGCAAAATAATAAAACATCGACTTGGTTTCGATGAAATAATTTTCGTTTCTAATCAGTGCTATTGATCTTTCAAATACTGATATGGTGCATATGTATGTCGTTCGTACTAAATCAAAGAGCAATGCCGAGAAGAAGGAAGAAGAACATTCCTGCCTATGAACTACATCGTGATGTTGAGTGTTGTCTAGTTCGAGATTCAATATACAGATATCTTTCGTGCCATATGACTAGCTGGAGCTCCGAGCAGAAGGCTAGCCTGGTGTGGGTGTGGGGTGTGGGTGTGGGTGTGGGTAAAAAGATTGACACCCACACCCCACACCCATACACCCACACCCACCACACCCACACCCCGACCTTCTATTCGAACTAAGTACATTAGTGGATATCGATTTCTACATTGATTGGATGACTCATATATATATGTCAACAGACTAATACATCAAATTGTCTTTGTTATATTTTCTCGTCAAAATTGTTCATAGACTATTTGTTGCGTATATAAAAGACTTTTTCTTTTCGTTATTCGTTCATTTCATATTTTCATCAGTAAAACTAAATTCAATTCTGTTAATATTATCATCGTTACTGCAAATGAATAGAAAAACACATTTAGAAGATTTATCAAATGAAATATTCTTTGAAATATTTGATTATTTACATATGCTTCATATATTTACTGGTTTTATTTTATTAAATAAACGAATATCAAATATTTTAAAATCAATTCCACTTCATATTGTTATTTCATTTGGAAATTCTCGTCAACAAATTGATTTTCTTTTGTCTCATTTAACTTCTCATGAAGATCAAGTTATTTCAATAAATATTTTAGATAGAATTCGTGATCATTCATCTATAATTCATTTATTATTTAATCGACATAATTTTATTAATTTAAAATCATGTAAATTCGTATCAATTCAATCAATGACTAAACTTAATAATATCATTAAACAAATTGGAAATCTTAATAAACTTGTTATACTTGAATTAATTCAACCAGATCGTAAAGATTTAAATGAAAATAATAATGATGAATTAACTCGAATATTACTAACAAATAAATCATCATCTCTTCGTTCACTTAAACTTCAATATCCTAATCAGTATTTAAATATATCAAATTATACATTCATAAATTCAAATCTTATATCACTTCATTTACGAATATCTGGTTCATCTTCAACTGTATCTGTTCATACAGTTTTACAAATTTTTCGTCTTTGTTATAGAATATGATATTTATGCATTGCATTACAACATGATAAACGATTTGAAAATAATATTAAGTAAGTTATTACTGCAATAGTTCTATCGGAGAAAAAAAAAATTTTTCTTTTATTTCAGTGTTTCAAATCATCTATCACCTATAAATGAAAATGATCTTCCTATATTATCACAACTAACATATTTCAACTTACTCATTGGTGCATCTTGTGATATTTGGTCGATTTCTTCTATATTACATTGTATGCCTAATCTTAAACATTTTTATTTTTATCTTCTTGTACAAACATCATCATGGCCATTTACTAATCAATATCTTGATAGATATGTATGGCAACAAATATTAGAAAATCTTTCATATTTATCAAACTTTGAATTTCATATGACTGTTACAAAAAGAAAACCAAAATTAGATTTAGATTTTGTTATTAATTCATTTAATTATTTTGTTAAAAAATACTCTAACTGGAATATGATTATTGATAGTTGGTTATATGGTTCTCATCTTCAAGGTAAATAAAATTGTTCAAAATAATTAAATTAAGAATATGAAAGTAAATTTTAATTAATATCGAATTTTTATTAAATACATTTTTCTTCTTTTAGATGAACTTATCATATTACGAACAATGAATTATATCAAAGGCAAATTTACTGCAAAAATAAATATTCCTTGTATTCATTTCAGAACATTTGAAACACGAACAACAGAAAAAACAATTGATGATCATTATTCATTTTATTCTGATATAACAAAGTTAACATTATATATACAAAATAAAAAATCAAATGTTACTTGGTCTTGTCCTTTATTTCAAAATGTTACTTATCTTCTTGTACAAATGTCAATAATAAAATCATCATGGTGGAACAATTTATTTAATATAGGTAAAAATAAAGGATTATCTTTTAATTTGATTAAAATAATTCGCTTTATATTATATACAAATGTATACCATTTCATGTATTTTATTTTTGATTTAGCTAATTTTCGACAAACAACTAATGATAACAATGCACAAGAAAATCTTACTTATCTATCAAATTTTGTTGATTTAAAAAATATAACTACATTAGAATTTTTATCAGCATTTCATATTAATCGATGGAAACATGTTGAGTTTATTTTAAAGTATGTTTTTTTATATTTTAGAAAAATAATATTAATATATTTTTTATTTTAGATCATGTCCAAATGTGATTATTCTTATTATTAATACTTCATTATTACTCTATTCAAAAATAATTGATAATTTATCTCTTATTCCAATTTTCAAACAAATTAAAGTGATTAAATCAATTACTGAAGATATTTATTTTCCTTCAAATTTTATATTGAAATTTGTGGAACGTTTTCCTTCACTTGTTCATATTGAACTACAAGTATTTTCATTTGATATTTGTTCATTTATTATTGAAGTATTTCTTACTAAATTAGAACAATTATCCTATGTCAAAATTAATTATCATCAAGATGCATTACTTGATGATTATTTTACACGTGAATATATTATTAGAAAACGTCGTCAAATATTTCCCATTAATATTATTAATCAACAAATGATTAATGTCAAAAATAATGGTGAAATTATTGAAATTTGGTTATCGTAATATGATTTTTTTCTATAGATTTTATTTATTAAAAAATAAAATTATTTTAAAACTATAAATTACTTTAAATTAAAGTTTTATTTTAATGTATTCTTTTGGATAATTTAATGCTTATAATATACTTCGTTTTCAGATGGTTGAACCTAGTCAATATATCTCGGATTTATATGAGGTAAAATAAGAACTTGAGAAAATTTTTCACAACTTAAATTATTTATTGAATAATTTATTTTTTTTAGAATAATATAGAGGAAAATGCAACGGACAATGTTACAAGTGAGGAGGATGATGATCAATATAGAACACCACCAAGGTTAACAGCATCAACACCACCAAGGTCTACATCATCATCACCATCAAGTTCAGCATCATCATCACCATCAACTTCAATATCGTCATCATCATCAAGTTCAACATCACGATCAATTAAAAGAAAAATTTTATTGGTTGTTATTTTATTTAGTAAGTTGATATAATTTTTATTATGATAATTTTTCTAAATGTAACGTTTTTTTAGTTATTGCTTTGTATAAAGTTCTTGGTAAGATAAAGTTTTTTTTTTTATATAATAAGCGATTTAAAAATTTTTGAACAAATATCAAACTCTGTTAGACCAAATTAGAAACATCTGAACCAATAAATTTTTTTTTTGTTAGAAAGAGGAATTTTTCTCTCTTAAATTGATTCCGGAAAAATATGTCTCCAATAGAATTTGTATTTCACACTTTACTCTTTCCAACCAAAGAAATTTGATTTGTTCAAAAGTTGGTGTTATAGTCTAATAGGGTTCGACATTTGTCCAAAGACTTTTGCATCGCTTATTATAGAAAATAAAGAACTGATTTCATTATTTCGATCGACGAAAATCTCAATAATAAATATTTTAATGAAGAAATAAAAACGAGGAAGTGAGAAAAATTTTATTCAGGGGTATACTTAAAAAAAAAGAGTAATTAGATAAAGAAAATCTAAAAAGATGGAAATTTTAATTTTAAAAATAATTTCTTTCTGTTCTTTTTGTGTTATAGATGGTTTTGGCTATGCAGATGAAATTCCATATTTAACCCTTTCAATCCCGCATGGCATCTACGAGATGACATGCTGAACGAAAAAGAAACATTTTGCGTTCTTTCGTCTTCTTAGACGACGAATATCATATGATATGTTCAAGTGAAAATTACTTCGTATGGATACGAATAACGAATCTAGAATTCAAAAACATATGATTGTGGTAGCTGAACGCAAGAAAATGGCGGGATTGAAAGGGTTAATTGAAGATCTTATGTTGAAACTTATTAACATTGCCTGGGATGCACTTTTACAAGAGTTATTCACTTTCTTGCTCAATTTATTTTAATATGAAAACAAGTAACAGCTGGAAATCTTATAAATCAGTTGAAATTTTTGGTGGTTCCACTCGTAAATTAAGCTGTTACATTAATTTAAAGTATTTAATTTTTTCGCATGCAGAGGTGTCCCGAGGTTGCCAAGATTGGGGGGGGGGGGGGGGGGGGTTTTTTGGGGGGGTGGGGAAAAAAAAAAACCGAAAAAATGTTGAAATTTTATTGGGGAAAAAAAAAATTTTTTTAAAATGGGGGGGGGGGGGTCACCCTCCGGTCGGGACACCCCTGTTCGCATGTAATATTCTCAATAAATATGATTTTATTTTATTTTATTTTTAGGATAAGCCATTGATCGTTGAAGTTTGTTAACCCATGCATTTGATATTGTTTATTGTAAATCATGTGTTGTTAACAAGAAATTTATTAATTTTTTTTTTGTAACAATAATAAATAGATTAAATGTTAGACGAATATATGACTGAACAAATTTGATCTACGTTTCTGATAGTTTTTAACAGCTTTCGATCATTAATAATTCTTCATTAATTAATGTCAAATGAGTAGATTCATTTATGAATATGTCCTCATTGGTACTTATTGATCTTAGCAAGATGATCATCATCATTACAATTATATTTCGATCTTGATAAATATGTATCTCTAGAATCTCAATATCTAGATGGAAAATTGTCTATTGATGCTATTTATAATTTACCATCGTCATATAAATGCTTTTATATTCTACACGTCTTCCTAGTTTACATTAATCTTGAGAAATGACAAAAAAAAACGTGACTAATCGGTCTTTGGTATGAATCGAGGGCTGCACAAATACAAGTACATTTTGTACTCTGAATTACACACCACCTAAAGTCCAGAATTCGAATACTTCGACGAATTTGTACTCATGTACTCTCATGTATTGGGTCCAAACGTCAAGAATTTGTACTCATGTACTCAAATGTACTCTCATGTATTAGGTCCAAAAGTCTAGAATTTGAAGAATTTGTACTCATGTACTCTCATGTATTGGTCAGAAAGTCTACACTCTAAAAAAAAAAGGTATTCCCGGAAACCGGCCGAAAAAGGTTTCCGAAGGCTCGGAAACTCATTTTTTAGCTCTCGGAAACCCTTAAAAGGTTTCGTATAGGAACAAACCCGGAAACCTAAAAGGGTTTTCGAAGTTCGGAAACCGATAACGATTTCCGAGTTTGTTCCTATACGAAACCTTTTAAGGGTTTCCGAGAGCTAAAAAATGGGTTTTCGAGGTTCGGAAACCCTTTAAAAAGTTTCCGAGGGTAAAAAATGGGTTTCCGAGCCTTCGGAAACCTTTTTCGGCCGGTTTCCGGGAATACCTTTTTTTTTAGAGTGTAGAGGGGTGTGGGTGTAGGTGTGGATATACGATTGGCCACACTCACACCTACACCCATACCCATGAGAGTACATGATACAAATTCTTCAAATTCTAGACTTTTGGACCCAATACATGAGAGTACATGAGTACAAATTCTTCAAATTCTTCAAATTCTAGACTTCTAGACCCAATACATGAGAGTACACCCATGTACTCTTATGTATTAGGTCCAAAAGTCTAGAATTTGAAGAATTTGTACTCATGTACTCT
>CAJNOP010000009.1:1713179-1808286 GCA_905250075.1 Rotaria sp. Silwood1 | reverse complement strand
GGTCTAAAAGTCTAGAATTTGAAGAATTTGTATCGTGTACTCTCATGAGAGTACATCAGAGTACATCAATTGTTGGTAAAAGTATATGAGTAAGTCGCAGTACAAAATGTATTTGTATTTGCGCAGCTCTGTGTAAAAAGCACAACTGGTATTAAGTGTTGAAGTATATAGTGCGATATATTGACTTTATCACTTGTACGTCACAGATCGTTACAACTATTTTGATATGATAGTCAATCTGATCTGCATGGATGATACGGTCGAAATTAGAAGACTACTACTTAACGAGTTCAACGAATCCATCATGTCCCAGATTTTAACACAGTAGAAGTACACCTGAAAGCTTTTTATTGCAATCTAAGCTAGGGATTGAAAAGATTTGAAAAATTTCATTTTATTTCTCTCGATACATTGCTATGTTTTATCAAAAATTCGATGCCACTGGCATTTCAAAGTGTCTTTCATGGTTTACATAAGACATTCTCATAAAACTACAATCTAATCATATTACATAACTAATTTTCGCGTTTCGATACTCCAACAATAAATCACTGAGTTTCCACATATGAAACTACTGTGGGGCTGCTGGTTGTTGTCCCAATTGAATATTTGTGCCTTGAATTCGTGATTGATAATACTCTACTAGTCGTCGAGCTAGTTGTTCAGCATCATTAAGATATCTGTCGGCTAATGCCCGATTTTCATTTTCGTCATTATCTGCCAGACGCGTGCAAAAATCGACACCAAATAATATTAGCTCATATTCAAGTTTTTCATACATAAAGACTTTGCCAAGTTTTTCAGGAAAACGATGAAAATATTGTCGAACAAAGTTGCAATGATTTCGAAGCATACAAAATACATAAATTTTATTTAGTTGAGTACAGTTCAACATCGCCTGAAAGTATTCAATATGGATACTCGAAATGAAAAGCGTAAAATATTTTCGTGGATTATTATGAATATAGGTTTGACATTCGACATAGTTCCCAAATAAACGAATAAATGAAAATGGTCTAATATCGTCGAACTGTATAGCAATAACTGGATGTTGCCCTATGGTATCGTAGAGTATTGTAGATAGCTCTTCGCCCATGTCATAAATCTGAGAATAGGTGAAATCTTCAAGTTGTGACATCTGAAAAAAAAGAAATATTAAGTGACTGAATTTATTTCTTAATAAGCATTTCACACAATCTTTTAGCTCTGAGAAACATTTCACGCGCTTCTTCTGTTCTATTCTCAGTCTCAAACTGATCACCGATGTGTCCATAGTAAGCAATTAGATCATGCTTTATACGAAAGCTTAATTTTTCAATATTGGGAAATTTATCTGTACAATAATAATGTTTAATTTGAGTAAATTCGTGAATGTGTTTTGTAATTATAAGATTATATTCTGGATCCGCTATAAAAAATACGACATTGTCTTTTTCATTTTTTTTCATATACTCTAAACAAAGTGTTTCATTATCAAATAACAACAATGAAGGAACAATCGCATCCAATTTTTCTTTGATTGCAGGATTCGAAGTTCGAGTAAGACAAACAACTGTTACGTCTGAAGAGATGACAAGACTTGCTACTGTTTCCTCTAAAATATTTAATACGTTAAAATCCAAAGTATTCAAGAAGAAGTTGAGTTACCTTCTTGAATTTCCATAAGTTCATGAAACATTCTACTAACTAGAGTATCTTTACATTTGGCTAAAATGAATTCACCTTTCTTTACATGTTGGTTTGCTTCTTGTCTATACAACCGTGCTATTTCATCAGCTAATTGAAAAAGCATATCTTCAATGGTTTCCAATGTTTTATGTTCGGAACTATGTTGAATACTCAAAACAAACATGTTTTCGATCTTTCTCTTCATTTCTTTGTCAATCGAATTAACATATTCATCAACGGTGAATAGAATAATGTGTTCTTGTTGATCGGATAGGTTTTTTCTCAATGTAATGAAGTCATCTGCTATGAATAGATTTTCTATAGTGAGCAATTTAAGAATTTGCAGCATGGTTCTTGATGTTCGATTCATGTGATTATTCAAACCGAGAAGTGCGAATTGAGTCTGTTCAATCAGTTTGACTTCTTCCCAAAGTTTTAGTTCTTGCCGAATCAACATCATAGTCGGATGTTTATACGGCAATTCTTTTAACAAACGTTCATAATATACCAGAGCCTTCTCTTGTTGATTATATCGGTACATAAGTTTCCCAACAATCGATAGATCTTGAGCATCCTTCAGCTGTTGCTTAATTTTTCTTAATGCAGGAATATTTAGTTCATTAACAAGTTTCAAATGCAATCTCCAAGTATTCAAAGTTCGATCGAGATAAATATTTTCAATTCCAAACATTGATCCACACATAAAGATAATCTCATCGTTTCGATGTTGACATTGATCAATATCACCGATATCAGCAAATGGAGTTGATGTTTCATTTTGATATATAGCATCAATATCAAATAAGACTATTTCAGAATCCTGACTAGGTTTTTCCGGACATAGTTCATTGTTTAATCGCTTCGTAGTGAAAAGAAATCCGTTTATCATCAGTATTTGACCAGGTTTAGAGCTAACACTGTCTAATTGCATTTTGGACATGATATGCCATTTAAACACATGGACCGATTGTTGACGATGATTGATTAACTGTTGTCGAATATCAGTAAGTAAAAAACGAAGAGCGAATATCATATAAATATCTTGATTACGTAATGCTTTAATAACGAAACGAGCTAATGGTGTATCATTTATAATATAGAGCAATGCTTTTCTCGATTCATAAGACTTTTTGAATTCATCTATTTGAAGTAGTCCTTCCTCATTGTCCGAACTATACTCAAGTAATATTTTAATTAGATCATCGAATGTACTAGTCGATGGTATATGATTGAAAAGTACATCAAGTAGAAGTTCATACCAAATAAATGCATCCTCTATTGATGTTGTATTCGATGCTAGTTTATTTTGATCAATAATAGATAAAGCTCGAGAATCTTCAATATTTTCTCGATTCTTCTGATCTTTGAGAATTCTTTTGATCAGTTTATCTGTATCGATGATTACTTTTCGAACCTATGTTATTTTGAATTGAAAACAAAAAGAATAAATATGAATATTTGTTACGCAGAAAATGGCTAAACTGATTTTCCCTAACCTGAACAATAATGAATATTTATAATTCATCTTTTCGAATTAAAGAATTCAAGACCTAATTCTGTCATTTTCAATATCATCAATGAACAACTTACATTAATACGACAAGAAATTTGTATTAAAGTACTTTTCAGAGTTTTCAAAATGCTCAAAAACAAATTTTCAAGTTTCTCGTGTTCAGTTTAGTTTTTACGTACAATATTGATTCAGACACTTTGTAATGAAATTGAACAGCATCGTTTTTTTTTGCTCGTCTTTTGACTGATCCTGTGAAAAGAATCAAACTATTCGAATTAACCTTCATGGAAATGGGTGGGTTGAAAATTTTGTAACTATTGAATTAATTTTTTTCAAGTAATAAAAACAATGAAAATAATATCAAAGTTATTCATTTTGAGCTTGAATACTGTTCACAAAAAGATGTAAAAACTAATGAAAACGAAATTTTTGTAGCCATTTCACTCTTGGTACCGTTTGTATTCGGAAAATTTATATATATATATTATACATGAATACGAGTATCGATTCGGCACAGTAATATTTACCCAATAATTCTAGTTACAATTGAGTTTGTTTCTGTGTTCAATATCTACACATTTATTGAGCAAAGATTCATTCGATTTTTTTGGCAACATTACTGAATTGCACTTTGGTCTGTTGTCATCGATTCATAATATCAAACTGTTCTTAAGAAGAAATTAGTATTACTACTATGGCAACTTAATTCAATAGTTTTCTTCCTTTTCGTTTCCTTAGAATCGAGAACTATAAATATTTAAAGTATATTTTATCTAAAACAAGCGGTTTAAAGGGTATTGAAACTCAGTTAAATCTCAAAGATCACATGTACTTGAATCTACTTAAATCTAGGTACAAGATCCTTCATCAAGTTTTAATTGTACATCTACAATCGTTTAGTTTTCTTAATCATTAAATAAAAAGCAAACGATCTAGTAGAACATCACTTGTAGATTTTAGACTGTAATAAAAGTTGTGATGTGGATTTCAAACTTTTTTAGACACATCGTAGCCATTTCCTTGTCACAAAGGAAAATATCACTCTTTCAGTTGAAACTAGAAGAAGATCAATATGTTCTCAAATTCAGTAATTTGTGTAAATTGATCCAAGTATTCATAACAAGATTATATTGAATTTTGACATGTAATGAAGCTTACAACTTAAGTTTCAGTCTGAGAATTGAAAGTCCGTTTTGCCAGCTGATATGTGATACGTGTCGAAAAGATTCAGCTTTTTAGTAAAGTCAAACCTTGCTAACCTAACTAATGAAAATAGCTTAAACTTGAAAACAATTTTTAACATGACAATGCTTGATCATCATGTATTGAAGTCTTTTATGTTAGACCGATGGCTAGAGTTTGTTCTATTAGATAAAGGAAAAATTTTCTACACTATCCGACGTCATTCATCGAATCCACAATATACCATATTTTAGTTTCATATGTTTATATGGTTACGAGATAGCTCAATATCTTTTCCCATGCATCTATATATGTTGCTATCTATTTTCGCACAAATGTAATAGCAAGACTTCGCTTACCTTCGAAAAGTTTTAGTCCATCGTTGATGTCGACTTTTATTTCGACAGTAGACGTAGATATCAACAATTTGTTTCATATCATGAACTTTTGGCACAATCATTTGTCCAAAAGCTCCCGAAACAACAAGTACCAATCGGTCATCATCAGTACTTCGCTTGAGCCATTGCTCACATTTGTTATTGTCATCGAACACAATGCAACATGTAAATGCATCTTTTAAGCGTTTCTGCATTTCTATGTATCCTCTGTCTGTATCTATTCTTGGATCGAGCCATACAAGCATAAATGTTTCGAGATTTGTATCGTGCATTGTAGATACCATTCTTACGAGAGATGAATTTTCCGCATAACCTGATGCTGTGTCCGCATCATGTGAGTCAAATTTCTGCATTAGAGATGATCGGCCATGTTTACTCTTTGATACACCCAATCGATTTCCCATGACAATATGAATAGTTCGAATTCTTTTTTCTACAATGAAGTCAAAAAAAAACACAATAAAGCTATAATCAATAATTATCGTAGACGACTCAAACATATAATTTGTGATTATGAACGATAATGAGATATCTACAAAAGTTAGAAGTGTTTGCAATTCTATTAGTTGGCATCGATCGAAATTGATCAATGAAACAAAAATTGTCACAACTATGCGAGAAAAAGATCTCAAAATTTGTCACTTTTGGTAAATTCATTCCAAGGCTATTATCACTCCAAGATTCTTCACGTCTTGTAATGTATCGAAATCAGCCAAGAATTTTAATTTTCTTATTTCTATTTGTGAGACCTTGGCTTTACTCAATAGAAATTTAAGTAAGTCTATAGAAGACCTAATATGACTTTTTAATACTTTTTATAATGTTTACCTTGATTGTTATTTTCCAGTAGAGTTTTAAATTGAATCGTTCTAAATCCAACATAAAGGTTTATGTTATGAACTCTATTCAAATTAGCATACTGCTATCTCACAATTCGTATTTGTTCAGGCTACAGCATCTTACGTATACATAAGCGGAAACGAAGAAAAACTTATTTGCGACTGTCGAGATTTCCTTATATTTAAGAATTCTTAAAAAACTATATAGAGTACTTGGAACCAAGTGAAAAACCTCTGAAAAGAAATGTATAGCGGTCATCTATCAAATTAGTTGGATCAAAACTGGTGAGCAGTTGTTTTAGAGATTTCTAAAAACTTATAAGGAATTTTAGAGGTTTCTAGGTGTTCTGACAGATTTCCGAGGATTTCTAGGGTTTTATAAACGTTCTGCCTGTAAAAGTGAAATTTCTTCCCCTTGAGATCCTATAAAATTCTTTTAAATTTCAAGTTAAGTCTTAGTTTTTGTTTTATGTTATACCTAGCATGGGACAGATATTGACTGAAATTTTTAATGAAATTGAAAAACGAACTCCAACATAATCGTATGGAATGTTTGATTATCGTAATTAAATACCAATACCTTAAAAATGAGAAGGCATATCTAATGAATAGTGAGGACAATTAAATTCATTAGAGGCTGTTTAGCCAAGATGAAACAAAGTTTTCTACTTTTTTTTTGAGATAACAACATGTCATTTTAGTCCTAATCGACGAGTAGCTCAAGAACAGATTATTGATAGTTTTCATGCTCGATTTTACGTCATTTCTCATATTGTCTGTCATATATTTCAATGTTCTATAATTGAAATTCGAGACACTCATTATTATTTTGTTTCCTTGATGTCTACATCGGAGAATGTACTTTATGTCATGCTGATCTGGAAGATGAAGTGATCCTTGTAGCATTCTTCTTAATGGAAACATGCTCCTATGATGAGAGATACTAAAAATGCTTCCTTGGTTCTCGACCCGAACTTCTTTTTTTCTCCTACAAGCATAAAAATGACGGCTTCGATAAAGAAATTCACCATTGCTCGTATTTGAAATAGAGAGAATTCAATGCACTACGTATTCACATAGTATTGGCATTTTAAAAATCCTCAATAAGAAAAATACCTTTGGCTCCATTAAACTCAGTAACTACTGTTTATAATATTCGAAAAGTGACTTTTATTAGATGTGTAAAATTTTTATTCAGTCTTCTATACTCTTTTTTTTCAAACTTGACAACGAAAGTTGGAAGGTGCAAATCATGATCAAACTTCAATCGTTATCCTTGGTTATTCGTTTAATTCTATGCTAGACTAATATAATCTTAGTAAATTCTACAAGCAAAGAATCTATGTAAGAATTTTTTCTATTCTTTTAAAACAATAAACTTCATGAAATCGTAGATATCGTAAAATTTTATTGAATGTAATAAATTTGTTTTTTATCGTTTATTGTTAGGCAAAAACACCAATTCGATTGAAAGTAATCGATCTATGTAGAGTACAATCTCTGCCAAAGAGTCTACACAAAACATGTTTATTGGCTTGTTTCTTTTTTCAGAAAAAACACGATAATAAATAATCGCTTAAAATTCTACTATCTATGTTATATCAATAGCCTATATGGTATCCAATATGATCCCTGAATAGAGCTAAAGAAGCAGTATACCAGAGAATCCATAATGACTTATAGGAGGCTGTTGAAACCTAAGGGTCTCGTTAAATTCTAACAATTTATCAATCGTGTTGGGTACAATTGAGTTACATCAACTTAATGATCTAGTATTGATATACAATAGTCACTTCCTATACTATTGGAAAAAAAACTTGAATAGGTGCTCACGTCTTTTGTCAGTCATCGTTAGCAGAAAGAAACCTATATTACTTGTAGTCGTCATTAGCCACACGATGTGAAAGTCAAACAGAAACAAAAAACTCTAACGCACGAGCACAGCAATAAAATCACATTCAATCGTACCTCTCAAAATAATCGTAAGCGTGGTAGAAACAGTTGACTGAATTGCTATTTTTCTCTCATTCTGTCCTTTTTTTTATTGTGGAAAAATAACGCATCGAAACAGCATTCTAGTGAGATATCTTCTGTTTATGATGTGTTCGTTCTAACCATCATGACTGTTTTCGTGTGCAAGAAAGAAGGCAACGATCATGTACTTTTAAGCAAATAATTTTTTTCTTCATGAAAAAAAAAGCATGAATAAAAGTATACAATACACGTACGTTGCCTATCTTCCGTTCTGTCAATATTACTGACAGGTGAAACACTTAACAGAGACAGCCTATTACTCAGAATTTCAAAGGTTCATAACTTTTTTATCAGTTAACTTTATGACAAAACTTGAATGTAGAAGGACATGAAGGAAGAGAAAGAGATGTATCATTTCTTTCAGCAGCGCCAATATTTAAGACGGTCATATGCAATCTGACTCATTGTTTAGAAAAAATCATTCTTTCAAATTGAAGAACTATTTTGCGAGAGTGTCCACAATACTTTAGGATAAACCGTAATTGAAGGATGCCATGGAAGAGTTTTTGTCGAAATCTGATAGTGTATTTTAAAAATTGAATAGCATCACAAATTTGCCAAACAACGTTTGAAGAGCGACTGATGATCATATTCTAATTCTCATTCATCAAATTAGTCTATTTTATATGAAACAGAACTTTTGTTTCATGAAAAAACTCAATGATGCTAACTATCTTTATGGAAATAGGCAATTTTAAAGTTTTGATTGAGAAATCAACTGCAACTGGATACGAATTAAAGTCAATGAAATCTTTTCATAGCTACTGAATACGACAATTAATTTGTTGTACAGTATCGGCATCATTTTTCACTTTCACGCCTAGCACAGATGTTGGTCCTTCCAAAAATTCTGATGGAAATTTCTTTCGAATAAATTCGGTTGCTCGTTCATGGATTTTCTCATAGAATTTGATGAAGACTTCATTTTTCTTTTCAGTAGACAAAAGAATATAGCCATGGTTTTTCTTCAGAATGATCTCATCAAACGTACAAGAGTATAACTCCAGTATTTTTTTGATTTCAATAGCCGCTGAGCGATGTTTCGGATCATCGGCTGTGCATCGAGTAATGAGATCTTGAAAGATCGGACTCTCTTTTCGAAAGACAATTTTCTCCTTGGCCAATGGGCGAAAGGAGTGCGGTGTTTCGGTGAACAGTTCATTCATGGTCAAACTAAACGTGAAAATATCCAGTTTTTGGTCGTACGTGCTACCATGAAATTCCGGTGGCATGAAAGGTTGACAGTCGATGCAAGTATGTTGATTGAATGGGTCAACAACACGAGCAATGCCCATATCACCGATTTTGCAATTATAATTATGATTGACCAGAATATTATCCGGTCGAATATCTCGATGGATCATGTGATGTTCGTGAATCTTTCGCATTCCACTGGCAATTTGTCTCGCTATGTGGACTTTTCGACGCAGAGATGTTTTGCCTTTTCCCTTGAGTACGCTAGCCAAACTACCACGTGCCATGTATTCCGTGATGATTATATAGATTCGTTTGTTGCTTTGTCGAGCCATAGCATATCCGTATGTTTTGAGAATGTAACCACCTGACAGTTCCATGTAGGCAGCCAGTTCTTTGAAAAAACGTTTTTCCAAGTCACTGATTTGTTCTGAATCAGGCACTCTGATTACTTTACAAGCCGTGGAAAGACTCTTCGACACCCAACGAGCCTTGTGAACAGATCCTTTGATAGAGCAACATGCCTGACTGATCAACAAGTAGATTATACTTACCAAAAGTGCCACTTCCCAATTTTTCACCTAATTCAATATCATTCACAGGAATTCGTACAATTACTCGGCGAGAACTTAGAATCAGTGGATGCGTCGACTTATGATAGTTTGTAAGGACACTTCTGCTGGCACACTGCTGGCATAAGTCATAATCTGAACACGCGTCACATTTGAAACGTAGTCCGATGAAATCCGTCTTGGTGCATCCATCACAAATGACCGATTCATGCACTTCATTGGCATAGAGCTGTTTGAGTTTCTCAAGAGTTATATCTTCGCTGGTTAATGCTTGACCGAATAGTTTATTAGGAAAACGTAAATGAGCAAGTAAATATCCGCTCTTGTGTTGTTTGGGTTCAGCGCGGCGTTCAAAACAGCCAGAACATAGATCGAAATCATCACATTGTAAACATTTGTAACGATCACCTCGTACTGGAGAACTTCCACATGCATCACATGTGATATTGTGTACCACTTTGCTTTCATCCTCATCATCATTTTTCACATTCTGTATGAGCAATGGAAGAATGTTTACCAATGCTTCTTTTTGAATAGTATGGGAGTCTTTGTTCTCTTCTGTATCTGAAAAGAAACTTTCAATCCAAATTGTTTACATTTTAGAATAGGTGAGGCAAGTAAGGTTTTTCTACCTGATCGATTTTCGACCGTCGTGGACTCACCGGTCTGACAGGTTTCAGCATCATTGGTTACGGTTCTTAGTGATTCTAATAGAAGATAGCAGAATTCATTCATTAAGAACTGTAAGTTGTCTTACTTTCGCTTGC
Source organism: Rotaria sp. Silwood1 (assembly GCA_905250075.1). Classification (NCBI taxonomy): domain Eukaryota; kingdom Metazoa; phylum Rotifera; class Eurotatoria; order Philodinida; family Philodinidae; genus Rotaria; species Rotaria sp. Silwood1. The sequence continues at coordinate 1,798,119 of CAJNOP010000009.1, read as the reverse complement.
TCTAGTGCCTTCTGGTATCAGGGTCTGAGAAGCAACATTGTACTCGAGCATTTCACATTCTCGTTTGATTCCCAGAGAGAAATTTCGATTAGTCACTTAAAATTCGCATGAAAATCACAATACCTTTGAAGAGCACAGTCCCTTGACGTTACCTACCATTGATGTTGATCGTGTAGAATTGAAAGACTTGAATGGAACGAGATGGTGCATGAATATATTTATGAGCGGCGACTTCAAAGCTATTATCGTCCAGCCAACGAATCGTACAGTACTGATCTTCACTGTCATTGTGTTTTTCTTCAATGAAACGAAATACTCTTATTCGAATACGGATTCAGTTCTTTACTATTGCCTACCTGACCGAGCATCCAAAGCCTTCCGCAAGGATTTCATCAAGAGATGTAAGTTCGTAGTAACAATTCTTTTTCTTCTGTAGAAAATTTATTCTCCAAGGTGCAAAAGAAATTTTGTTCGCAGTTTAAAAAGCAATTAACGAATTCATCAGTGTATATAGTCTCTTTCCCACTGCATCGTCATACTTTCCAACTAAACGCACTTGTGTCAGCAGAGTTTTTTCTTTTTTGTTTCTTCTTTTTGACATTATATATCAAGGCCACAACAGTTTTGTAGGAAGAAAACGAGTAAGCGACCCAGCTTTGCACAACCAGGTGTAATACTTCTTTTATTGCATCAGTTTTTATTTGTCAGACAGGAGATAATAAATAGAAGGATATTTATTTTCACCGAAGACTTTATCGAGTCGAAGAAACAGAGATTCATTCCAGAAGTGGTCCAATATGCTAAACGAGAGACAAGTTGCATGCAAAGCGGATCAGTACATCAAAGTGGTGATGAAAATGATTCTACTAAACGGTCCATTTTGAAAAAAAGCCACTGCTTTTCGTTGCCAGACGATCTTCAGTACTTTGCGACGTTTTGTCTTATAGAAAATTCAACGACACATTACTAATCGAAGAACATAAATGAGAAAAAAGTCTGTGGAAGGAGATAGAAATATTTATTCGACTCTGGACACGGAGAAGACTATCGAAGGAATATCGCCTGTTAAGTTTCAATCGAGTGTTTATCATCAGTTTCACAAAAAAGGGTCTCTTGAAAATACATCGAAACTCTCAAGGCTATTTCGGAACTTACAGTTATGAGCTCACATGTAGGATATGTTAAGACTAGATTTGACCTTTTTTAAGATCGATTCGTCCAGGAAAATGCTCCAAGTGTAACTCGACCAACTCTATCACATGGTAAAAAATGTTTCTTGATACATCTGATATCAACAGAGAAAATTTGAAATGCCGGTTTTTATCCCATTGGATAAATTCAGACCAACAGTAAGTTTTGAACTGGTTTGTCTATCAGAATCTTCTTAGAAAAGTATTCATGTTTCAATTGGATTTCAACGAACTCTACCAGATAACGAAAACCGACTCTCACTCCTCGAACCTTTTCTACCTCAATATATCAAGAATAAATAAGTCCCGTATATTGCAGCTATACTTAATATGAGTCGTCAAGACCGGCCATCCACATCTTTGTGAAAATGTTACAGATCATAACATGAAATAAAGTAAATTATTTCGAGGAAAAATCATCGGAAAAATACATGGCAATGCTTAATTAATTCTATGAATCTAATGGCAAACTTGTTCAGAAAAAAATCTAGAATGAATCACTTATACTGTTGATACATTTGTTGCTACACCCATCTACTGTTTTCGTCTTCATATAGAATGTTGTAATAATGAAATCTCACTAATACCAAATAAGATGTAGCAAACAATCGAGGAATATTCTGTGCCAAAATGGTCTGATAGTCGTCGAACATGTTTAGAAATGGAACAGACAAGATTCGATTAGATCGCTGTTGTCGAATATGTTACATTGATAGTAATTTTATTTTCCCAATAGTCGATTAAGTTATATCGTACTGTTGAAAAGCTTTATTAAATAGGCACATGATCAACATTATTCGCTTGTAGCGAAGAGTGTTTGGCGAAGATTCTTTACTCTGAGAAAAAAGTACCTGCTGAAGAGTTGTCCTCTTGCCTGTTAGTTCGTATTTTAAAACAATACGATCAACAACGTGACTGTTTCAAAAATCTACTCGGAAATATAACGCAAATAAATCTTCAATGATTTAAGCGACTTCATGAAATTTTCATTGCTTTATAGAAAACTCTCTTAAGTTTTATTCAACGAAATTGCATCTACGACAGTTATTCAGAATTGTTTTAAACAACAGCTGGTGACAAAATTTCGTTGAGTAAAAACTGCAGAACATCTTCTATGAAATAATGAAAATTCATGTAAATTGTATCGGTTAGATGGCTGAAAAGTTGTTTATATTTTATTTCGTAACAAACTTTTGAAATACTATATAGACTAGATATCAAGCAGAACAAACAGTAAAAAAAACTCAAAAGTCATCATAAGCAGATAATTGATCAGGTGATCTCTATAATGCAATTGTTGCTACTATGGTGAGAACTGTTATTTTACAACAGTGGCGTAGTCAGGAATCGTTGAGTAGTTGCCAATCTACTAGTCAAACTATGTTAAGAAGTAAGTAGCTATGAATAGGTGTCATCCTGTCAAATAAAAATCTGTGAACAATCGCCCATGGCATGCTAAAGAACTGCTGTAAAAAGAAAATTGAAAAAAAACGTTGGTAAAATCTGTTATATTAATGGCTACTTCGATCAACATTATCACTGCGCCACATGATATTTTGAATTGAGGCTTGTTTGAAGATGTTTAACTCGTGTTGTCGGTAATCACAGCCTTAAATCTGTGATTAAAATAATGAAATCAAACTGCACAATGACTACTTTCTCGTCTCCATACACAAGAAATAATACAAATTATTGCCTTGATTTTCAACCTTGTGTTCAGAACAAGAACAAACTCTAGAGAAGGGTAATTTTTTTTAGAAATTAGGATGAATTTCACTGTGGGTTACATAAATAAGATAAGTTCTGATAAATGTTCTGAATTCTGGGTATTTAGACTGAGAAGCATCGCCAGATCAAGATGGAGCACGTGAAGAGCTGCTTGGTGGAGGACCACTTGGTGGAGGACCACTTGGTGGAGGACCACTTGGCGGAGGACCACTTGGTGGAGGACCACTTGGTGGAGAACCACTTGGAGGGGAACCACTTGGTGGAGAACCACTTGGTGGAGAACCACCACTTGATGGAGGACGACTTGATGAAGAACCACTTGGTAGTGGACCCTTTGGTGGTGGTGGTGGTTGTTGACCTAGATTAGTTTGTCTACGACGAATATTTTTGTTTTGGGTTGGCGCTGAAATCACTGCCACGATTAGAGCCAACTAAATGGTTGAAAAATCACGACAAGAATAGAAGAAAAAGTTGAATAATAATAAAAAAAAGAAATGATTCTTACCAGAGAAACAGCAATAAGAGAACGCATGGCTATATTATTCAGCTACCGATTTAATCGTAGACGATGTTCTGATCTTAATGCAACAAATCAGCTTTTTTATACTTTGTTTTTCAAGTTGACAACCAATGTTGTGTATAATTTATCGCCCACGACTAATCGAAATAGTGCATATTTTTTTCTTATTTTTTTTCAACGGCAAAGTTGGTTGCTGGATTGAGGTGAGGCTTCTCGAACAAACTTGTGCCATTTTTACGACTTCATCCGTCAGTCGGTGAATTTAATTAGCTTTCTCTATTTTTCTTTCAAGTAATCTATGCTACCTTTCATTCATCATGAAAAACAACGGTCCAAAGTTCATTTCATCGAAGTGAGGCTTAAAGGATTTCTTTTTTTCTGTCACTATACACAAAAATCGATATGCATGACAGAAAAATATTTTTTTCTCTCCACAGCAACTGCTTTTTCTAAGGATTGATTGTCGAGTAAGCAAACAAAACATAGTTAATTGGATAATGCACTACAAGAATAGCCATGGCATCGAAGAAACAACTTTGTTTTGTCAGCGAGAGTATCCTAATTGCATAATGAAACGATCGCCTATAGGCATATCGAATTTCTGATTAGCTATTCATTTTAGCCATGTCATCACCCAGCAATGTGTGAAGCTATGTGTATAAATTAATGTGAGGGTATGGTTTAAGTTAACTAGGACTACTATCTGATTTTTGCATGTTTTTTTCCTTTGCTTTTAATCAATGTCGACGACACCATGAAGCGCTCAGACCATACAAATCATATGAGGAACAGTAACTCTGAAAAATTGAAAACATTATGTTATAATGAAACTTACCGATTCATTAAATAAAATTCGAATAGTAAAATTCATTTTTGCAGAGTAATCGAGATTATACTGTCATCATAAACATACGCATTGCAGTTTCGTTATTTTTAAAATGTGATTGAAGTCAGAGTGAATGCTTTCAAAATGGAATTGGAGCTCACGAATATTTCATTGAAGAATATTATTCGTTAGATCTTAGAAGTTGTCAATCAATTCAATTTTCAAAGATGGCTTTGAATGACAAGAAGACTTACACTGACACCCAATTATTTTCACTGTTGACATAACTCTCTTGAAAAGAATATTTGGCCGTAAAATGAACTCAAATTTTGTCTCTAAGCAGTCTTTAACCGACTAGAGATCAATCCTGTTGGTAAACAGAGTTATGTTTGACATCAATCGATAGATCTCAATGTGTTCTATCTTAGGCAATCATTTTTGCAGCGAATACAATTCTTCCAACAAATATTTGGCTGAAATATTGAATTTTGTCATAAAAACTGTGCTTAAGAAATTGTTTTTTGTAGTTTTCATATTAACGATTTGTACCATGAAAATATTTTGAAAGATATGTATTTGTCTGTATATTCGATGCTCTATTTGATACAACTAATATTTTTCAATACAAATCTGTTGGCGAATATTTTCCAAACAAATTCGAATCTGCTGCTAACTTTTATCTACGTTCATCGATAGAACTTTATAAAGCTAAAAGAAGTCTATAAAAAATGCATTTTTAGTAATGACTTTCTCATGCATTAAAGAAGCGAAATATTGTTTTTCTTATCGTCTAACATAGAACTTATAACATGAATACTCTTCTCCATACTATGTGGTTTGACAAATATAAAGTGTGGCAAAAAATTCGAATCCAAGTGGAAAGCATTTAGTCAGATGATATTTGAATTCCATGAAAACATAGGAAAAAGAAAATATGATAATAATGAATTAAAGGAGACGATACATTCACTTATATATTTTATTTTCAAAAAAGATAAGTTCAACGCAAGTCATAAGATCACATTACAATGGTGTTTTCACTAGATATGCACCAATGTTAAAACTCTCAGATTTGAGTTTTTGAATTTAATTTTGTTGTTCAATTTGAGAGATTAAAAGAAAAATGATTATGGAAACATGATTCTATAATACTTTCCTGTAAACTATATCGTGCATATTCCTAGAAGTGAGCTTCTAATATTAATATTATATATCGATCAACAGTACAGATTTTCACGAAAGGCATATGCTTACAATGTTTAAATTATCTTTTAGAGATCCAATAATAATTTAACCTTGATAACGAGGACAAGAGAGGATAAATATGTGTGTGTGTGTGTGTAGGCATAGTTGTAGGTATAGACTTGATCCACACATATATACACTCTAGAATGTTTTCATTGTCAATTTACTTATTCAAATTGTGTTGTCTAAATAATTATAAATGTGCTTTGGTTGAAAATCTTGAATACGATTGAACTTTTTATACTGCTATCGAAGTTATTGTTGAAGATCGATTAGTTATAGAACGAAATCTCTTATTTGAAATGTGTTTTTATTTTAATACAAAAAGAAAAGTTATCAACGACACAATTACTATTTATTGTCAATAGTTGAAGTTTCTTCCTGCTGTAATTGACCATGTGTTAGTTTGATAATATCAGTGATTGTTAATGATTCACCTATTTGTTCAATAATTATTTCTGAGAATTATTAAGTGAAAAAGAAAAGAAAATAATACCTTTTGCAATACTGTATGCAATTTCAAGACCTAATGGATTACTGGGTGTCTTACAATCCATATATGGCTCTTTTCTTAAACATCGGTCAATATCAACCGAACTGAAAAAAGCAACCGACTAAAACATACTAAACAATAAAGATTCGTCTAAATATTTAAAAATTAGCTTACAGCTGGCAAATCATTCATATTTAAACGACTTGAAAACATGGCACGAGTCAATAAATTAGTGATTTGTAATGCAAGACAAGCTCGATATCTAGAAACAAACGTAAAAATCTTTTTTTTTTTTTAAATTAATTCTAACTCGTTTTGTTTACCGATCATCAGTATGACACATATAGCGAACTTCATCATGAATACCTTAGTGTCAAATAAAAATATGAAAAAAACAAAGTATAAAATATTTCTTTTACTCAAAGCAAATCGACAACGTATATTGTATTTATCGATAAGCCACTTCATACAAACAAGCATCAAATGAAGATAATCAACAGCTGAACTTTGTACAACCCAATTAATACGACTTGTCATATACTAACAAAATGTACTTGTAATCAAATCTAACTAGATTTAATAAAACTATTTTTTTCTTACAGCATCAGTAACATTGCGTGGTTCAAGTGCTCGACTAATGTGACAATTAAGTACAGGTGTTTTTGGTGATTCACTACGAGCAATTACTTCAAGACTATTGAACATTTCAGACTCTGAACCACCTTGCCATAAACCAGTTTTTCGATCTCTAAAAACAATTTTTCGTCATCTCAAAAAGGAAAAAAAAACAGAAAGAAATGTCTTTCATACTTGATCCCTTTTGTTTTAGAATACATCAGATTTGCTTTTTCTTTTGCTTCATCAACTGATAAGTGATGATTGAATTGCATCAATAATTTTTCGGCAAAAGCTTTTCCTGCTCCATACATTCGTCCATAATTAAATACCTTAATAAAACAATCAATCAATCATAAAATATCTGTTTCATGATTATATTTACTGACTTTTGCTTGTTCTCGACTAATACCAACTAAATTAGCTACTTTACTATGGAGATCAGTTCCATCTTTCTTCTTTCCTTGTAAATTCATCCAACCAAATGCTGTCGAACCTAATTTTACAAAAAAAAAGTAATTCTTTTTCAAAATTTAAATATATTTGTTCATAAATCTACCATGTATTTCAGCATATTTTGAATCAGCAAGAATTGAAGCAATCCATAATTCTTGACTATCAACATCTGCACCAACAAAACAATAATCTGGTGGTGTTTGTACCATAGCTTTAAGTTCACTTCCAATCCGATCAGTCTAAAATGAAACAAATAAATAAAGCCTTTATTTTAAATAAAATTAAAACATAATCAATTGTTTTACTTGAGCATTCGATGCTGTTAACCATGTTGGTTCAACAGCTCGTCGTGTAACCGTACCAGCAACAACAACACGAGGTAAAATAATAGATGTACCATCATCTTTTATTTGTACAGCCATTTGAGATCTTATCGAATAAATTAAAAAATAGTTTTTTGCTCTTTTTTTTTTAAATTTTTCCTAAGAGTTTACTTGATTCTCTTTTCATTGTTTTCCCAATAACTTAACATTTTACTCCATTCAAGAAGCCATTTAGCAGCTGTTGATTCATGAGCACGTAATGTTCCATCGGCAATTTTTGAAGCAAATGCTTTGGCTAATGGATTACCAACATTTTTTTCATTGCCATCCTATATAATCAAACTTTTTTGGCATCCATATCTTATTTTTGCTTTCTTTTTATTTACTTTATGTGGTATTTTAAAAAACATACAACCAGGTACATTCGGTACTTCATAAGGTCCATTGCCTAAATGAATAGGACAAGATGTACCACGTGGAAGAATTTTTTGACGCTATAGAGAAAAAATATATATGTATTAAGAGGAAATAATAAATATTTAATATACTTTTTCAATCAATTTTTCTTGTTCTTGTAAAAGTTTTTCCATAAAAAGTTGAGTTCCGCTTTTACCTTCAAGTTCTTCAATTTGTTTTGCTAATACTTTTAAATTATCATCGATTTCTTGTAATTCCATATTTGTTTTACTACGTTCAAATGGTTTTGTTTCGGTACATACTTGTTTGATTGCTCTTGAGAAAGAATAAAATATTCTATTCAAATTTAGCATGCATACTTACTCATAAGGAAAATCACTTTTTTCTCTTTCTTCTTCTTCTTCTTCTTCATTGGTTTCTGAACCTGGTACTAAATATCCCCATCCATGTTTTTCATCATAATGCAAAGGATAGCCAAGCCACGTAAGACGTAATAACTTTGGAACAATACGCATTTTAGTAGAAATTAATTGTGGACCCGGTTTCCAAGATGATTCTTCATCGTTTATATTGTCTTTTGGTTGCTTCATACATAAGTCACGATACCAACTAACAAAAAAACAAACGGAAAAAAAATCAAATATTTTTATCACACACAAGTTGGTTTTGCACCTTGGATATCCTGGCATATGTGGTTGAATTTTAGCTAAAGTAGAGTATGTATCAAGAATTTTTTTTACACTTGGACTTGGAGCTAATTCTGGATCATTATCTGTTATTGTTTTAGTTGGCCAAATATTTCCAGCAATTGTGAAAATAGGATTATCTATTTTTTCTTCAAGTTTTGTTATTGATGATTTAGCTTTTGATGATTTAAGAAAGCGCATCGATTGTGTACTCCAATCAAGATCCCATAACCAAGGATCATTCTTATATCTAATGGAAATAAAATTAAAGATAAACACATTTTTTTATATGTGTTCAATACTTTTGATCAATGGCTTGATGACATGTTTCATTAGCAATTTGCATAAGTACATGTTGAATATCGGAAGCAATACTTTCATATGTTCGTTCAGCTTCATGAATAAATCTTGTCCAATTATTATTAATTGGTAAAAACATTTGACTCATTTCAAGCATACCACTTAATGTTACTGGATGAGGAAATCTATATATGTATTAACATTAAAAGAAAAACAAAAAGATAAATTCATTTAAATGAATTACCTTTCTTCAAACATTGGATAGACTTTTTGTGTTACTTCAAATGTTGCTTGTACATCATTTGCACAATAATTCATTAATTTCTTTATAATAAAATCAAAAATAAATAGTTTGAAGTTAAATCTTTATTTACTTGAAAATGTTCACGGACATCAGAAATATTTCCTTCAACAAATACTTGTTGCATTGCTTTACTTAATGGTACTTCTGGTTTACAATAAAGTTTATGTACAGAAACAAGATTATTTAGACTGCTTTCCAATTTCCATTGAAGATTCTTAAAATAATCAAACAAATCATATATAAAAAATTTTCTATCTGATCATTTATAATATTGAAAATAAAAAATAATAAACTACAAATTTATCTATTGATGAAGGTAATATATTTCTGATATTGTATTTTTCTGAGAGCTTTATAAAGTATATCAGGATAAAAGTAAAACTGATTAAATTCGATTGCTCGTAGATTTTCTTACAAAATTGTTAGTGTTGAAAAATAAGATACGAACCAATAGTTCGAGAATCAGAATGAGGAGCATGAAAATGCTTAACGCTCAAACAAATGATGGCCAATACGACGTCTATTGCCAATAGATCAATGAGTGAGTAGGAGTATGTTTGTGGGTATTAGTCTTCTCTTTGTTCATTTCCATTCATACATATACCTCTTACTTTTATGTTTTTTTGTGTATGCTTAACTTTCAATTGTTGAAGTTTTCTCGTGCTTATCGTTTACCAATCACATGATTCATAAATTCAAGACTATTCATTTTCAAAATCAACATACTTGTGTGTTACGTATTTTTACATATGCTTTTGCATCTTTATCTTTTTCACTAGCTAATAACATTGACAGATATTGTTCATCAAGGCCTTCTTCTTCAGTTATATCATCTTTATCAGCTTTTTTTAATGATGAACCTTTTTCAAATGCTTGATATTGCAATCGTTGTGCATGTGTAAAACCCGAACACATTATATGTAAACTCATTGTATCAAGAAAACGCATAGCAGTACTCTAAATTATAAATTTTGAAAATATTTTTCAATCGATTATTTTCGTTTTACTTCAAATTGATATTGTTCTTTAATATATGTACGATCAAATCCAACATTATGGCCAATAATAAGTGATGGTATTGATGAATTTGATTCCATTGGTATCATATCATTTAATTCAACATTACTTTTCAAACGAAATTCTTCATCAATTAAACGTGAACTACACCAAGAATACCTGAAGAATCAAAGAAAAATCTTTATTTAGAAAATATATTTCTACATAGTCTACCACTCAAATCACAAACCAATGATTAGGTGAAAGTGCAACAGCTAAAACAGGAAAATTCCCTTCACAAACTAAAGTTTCAACATCAAAAACCAACACATGTTCATTTGGATAATCAACAGAAATTGGTGTTTGATCATCTTCTGAATATCTTTTTAGAAAAACAAAATGATCGTTTTCTTCAAATCAAAATGACAAAAAAGATTATATTCAAAACAAACTTTGTCCATCCTTTAACATATTGCCATTGAGTTGGTCGTGGAGGTATATCAGCTTTAATTAATTTATGAATAAGATCAACATAAGGTTCTGATTGTTTTTGTGCAATAATTTCAAAATGTTTATTTAAATTTGTACCTTCTAATGGAGGTAAATCAAATTCAATATTATCAAGTATTTCACTTTCATTTGAACCAAGATCAAATTGTTGAAGATGCATTATAGATTTTTCAATATTTTCCGTTGAGTATACTGGTTCACCAACTGATGAAAATAATTGGTCATGTAATTTCGAACTAAGCATTTGAATACCTAACGGATTTTTACGACATGTAGATGATAAACGATAATGATACAGACAAAAACGAAATGTTTGATGAAAACGTTGTGATAAACATTGTCTTAGAAGCATCTAAAAAATTACCTTCTTCTTTTTTTTTGTTACTATTTCAACTTAATTAAGTTTTCTTAGATAGAATTGTATCTAATATTTTAAAGAATTGAAGTAACGTATGTTTCTTTTTATGAGATTATTTATAAAACAGATGCACCGCAAAAGACAAGAAGTAATAATCAAAGATAGAATAATTTAAATATGAAATGAACGAACAAATAAAATGAATTCTATCACAATTTAGCTTATAAGTTTTATGAAAACACAACAAAACAAAAGATTTTCAGAATGGAATGAATAGTTCTATTATGTTTATTATTCATAGCCTTTCCATGATTGTTGATTTGGCGTAACGTAGATGGTTGTTTGACCATAACGACATTGCACTACACCACGATACGCTGTGCGAGGCACATTACTCTAAAAAGAAAATTTCCAAAATTATTATGAGTACGGAGATGTAAGTTCATATTTTGTGGGTTCGAGTTTGTATCTTCCTAATTATGGGTCTGATTTCATACTCTTCTGACAAAATTTTTTTCTAACAAACGAAGCCCTCTCAACTGATTACTTGGTTTTTAATTGGAACTATTTACAAAATGCAAATCCTATTGAGTTATACATACTTTGAAAAGAGTTCCGGATCACAGTTTATTGCTGCAGTAATACTTCATTTTTTATGATAGTTTTTTAATCAATGTCATGGTGTTCGCCTCAGGAACATTCGAAAAACTGATTTTTAAATTTTGACTTGAAACTTTTGCGCAATGACAAAACTTAATGAGAATATTGCATTGTGAAATTTTCAGACTTTTTTTCTAGATGTACAGACTCTATCTGTGTACATCAACGTGCGCTAGGTAAAATTACTTAGCTGTAAGAATATTTTTCCTCCTGAGAATTTAAATAAAAAAAAAAATGTTTCTCTTATAGCAATAATACCATAAGCTTCATATTCAATGTCTGTGATTTATTTATCAATAGAAAGTATCGAAATTGTTTATTGTTGTATTTAACTATAGAATTTATTATTATTATTATTTTTTTGAATAAATGCTGCTTCTAATGTTTGATAATCAATAAAGATTAGTATTTTATATGACTTTTTATGTATGGCAAATATAATGAATTTTCTTTTGCTTTCTTCAATATTTACGAGTAAAGAAGCAAATCCAGTTTTATCGTTATTTATACATCAGAAGAAATTTTTCCTTTGCGTGGCAAATTCTGTACTTCTGATCTTTCCGTTGTTCTCACCTTACGATATAGCTATTGTAAATATCGAAAAAAATGCACTATGTTAACAATAATAAGCTAAAGAATCGAACACTTTTCAGAATATTCATATCTCATTCAGATCTAAATGATGGACATGATCCAGACTCAAAAAATGAGAAGTGAGTTAAGAGACTCCTCCCATAAGCTTGAAATGTCTTTGAATCGACTCAGGACAGAAAACAAAAGCCATGCTCACTATTGAAGCTTTTAGACATATTCTAAACAGAAGATATTGACTAATTGATATGATCAGAATAAAATATTAGTTTCCCAGATTTTAGATCGAAAATGAAAGTTAAAGGAAACGATTTATTTTTAATATTACCTTAGAATCGCTCATGATTTCCAGTGTATCAGCTATAGCCACAAATTCTTTGTTATTACTATAACGTACTTGAGCACATTTCATTTCATTTTTTAAATGCCCTAAATCGGATACACTAATAATTGGACAAGCATCAATTTGTGCTTGAAATACTGGATCATATCGGTCCTATCAAAAAAAAATATAGCTTGAACTTTTATTTACAAACAAATAAAGTTCTTTTTGCCATACTTTAAGAAGATAACTAATATCGATAGATTTCCAATCAACAGGATCATTATTTTTCACAATTTTTCTTAAATATCGCTCATAATGTTGACCTCTAAAAGTAACTAAATAATATACGATCATATGACCTAATTAAATATACTTACTGGCTAACTCCTTTTTTACCATCTGGTGATATAGCTGTACGTGAAATTTCTGGACGAATACAAGCACGATCACGACGTTGCTCTGGTAATCGCATCCAATCATCCCAAAAACTAAAAAAATATCATCAATGATCAAATCTTTTAAAAATCTTTAACATACCCTGCAGGCCAATTAGCTTTTATTTCATTCCAAATAGTTTTCTTTAATAACCAACCAAGACCAGGAAAAAAATCCGTACGATGAACAAGAGCTTTTGAAAGAAAAAATCGACAGAAAAAATTCAATATTAATTAACTTTTTCTTTTTTCTTTTACTTGGTTCTCGAGCAATTCTTCTATCAATACCATTATCATTCCATGCTGATATACACCATAGAGTTTTATCATGTACTAACAATGGATAAAGTGTTTGAAAATAATCAAGAAAATCTGGTGATACTTCCAAATCATCTATTTGTAATGAGAATAAAAATTGTTGTTTTGTTTGACTTTTGAAAAATATTTTTAAACAAAAAACAAACAAACCTTCTGTTATAATAATTGCTTCATAATTAAGTGTATTAAGAACATAATTGATAGAATAATTATAATGACGTGCTATTTTATAATATCCAACCATATGACTAAATTGTGATGGAACATGGATAGGGCCAAGATCGGGTAACTAAATATATTTGAATAATAATAGGAAATGATCAAAAAAGTAATTTGATAAAATTTTCATTCATTTTTTAGCCTCTCAAAAGAGTCTAAAGATATTCGAAACCATTAGATTAAAATCAGAATTTTGTGTTCTTGTTCAATGTAAATTTAAAATTTCTTTAGGACTTCTGGTCTAGGTGTTATCAGCTAACCATATTAAGAAGCCATAAATTAAGTCTAGTGTACTAAAAGTCATTCAAAATAGAGGTGTAAATTATTATAAATACACTGAATGAAAATGCAAATATATCTCCATAAAATGCCATGATAATGATTAGTTTGCTGCAAGTCATTCGCTAACGATTAGTACATCATCTGAGGACAGCGTGTTAATTCATATTGTTTTGAATGATGTTTTGTTCATAGGTTGAGAACATTACTCTAAGAAAAATTCTAAGTTTTTTTTCACTGAAATCTCTACAGTCTCCTAATGACTATGAGAACTACATATGGACAATAGTTTAGATTGAACTAAGTCAGTAAAATGGTTATAATCTTCGAAGAAAGCCCCATCAGTCCAAACTCTTTAAGAATGTCCTTAGAATAACCTACCCAACATATGGACAAAATATTATTACAAATAACTTGAATCAGTTGGGAACTTTCCCTCGTTACACAATTTTTTTGATTTCCATGGAAAACAGGCTTGCAAAGTGATGTTGACTATCATTTCTGAATGATCATTCTGAAATTCTTGATTCCTATATCACTATATAGAGAAACATCTCATCATTATTTGTATGCAAAAAAATACCGATAATTTAACTTTTACAATAGAAGAGACTGTTTGTAAAAGATGTCAGTTGTCAGTGCTTCTAAAACGTCTGCTTGTAACTCCTAAACTAAAAGTTCTAAAAACATATCAATCCTATAATTCGAAAACAAAACAAGATTTTTATTCTAATCCAATGTTTTCAAATGTTCACAGACTCTGACAAAAGATTGAAAAAAGAAATAACGTTTTGTCAAAATGCTTGTCGATCATTCATTATTCTTTTATATGAAAAAGAAAACATACGTACTTCGATAATTGTTTTAATTTCGTTACCAAAATTTTTGGCAACTTTAATAGTTGCATCATCATGACAATCTAAACTAACTATAATTGGATGTAAATCAGGATTTTTACGAATTCTAAATAGATTAGAATTAGAATTTTTTTTTCCTTTTAAGAATATTGTTTTTTCTTTGTTCTACACACCGAAGAAGAGCTTCAATATGTGTTTGAAGAGCATGTGGTCGATTACAACCAAAAACGACAACAGGTAGAACAACATCGACTTTCTATGTTGGCAAAAAAAAACATTTAGTTTTCTACAAAATACTTAAGCATTTACTGGTAATTTGGATGGAGTAGATGACAATATTGCAGTAGAAATAAGTGGTTGAAATTTTGGATTGATTGGTCCATCAAAAGGTGGCTCCTAAACAAATAATTTCTCAATAAATAAAATTTAAAAATAAAAAACAATATCAACAAACAAACCGGTTCATGTTTATTAGTTGACGGATGAAAATGTCTAAGACTTAGTAATAGAAACAGATTGACAAGAAAAAAGATACCGGTAGTAATAATAATTTTTTTGAGAATAGATTGCATTTTGATGTAGTTTTTTTATTGTACATCATTCTCTTCGATACTTCATTATCTAGAATGAATTTTGTTTTCTCATTAATAAACGACTTCATTTTCAAATTCATTTTAAATAGTTCTCCGTACACATATTTTTATAATATCTCTATACAAAACTGTTTAAAAAAAAATCTTGAAATATATCGCCCAGATTGAAAATTTTTGACATGAATCAAAACTTAACTACAAAGACAGTGTTTTATTGATTTCATGAACATTTAGTTACCTTAGCCTTTATTATAGAATTAAACCGAAAAATATATCACACATAAATATCAGTTTTCTAGTTTTCATGAGCAAACTAGGAAAAGATCTAAATGAAATAGACAGCATATGTCGATTGGTTGACAGATTCATCAATGTGAAGTGCAGTTAACGTGTCTCGGTAGGCGAAAAACGATTTTGATCGATAGTTGGCGACATCTTGTTTTCTTATTGAAAGTACTCGGAAACAAATAATATTGAATACTTATGTAAATGTTATATCTTGTAACCGAACATCTTTTCATATAATTCAAATCGAACAGAAATCACCGATAAATCTTCGACAGATCGTTCAGTATAATGTACACTATACAGACGAGATGCGTTTATAGTGACAAAATACAGCTGATATATCAACCAACAACTGGTAGTAGTTTGATACTTAAATGGTCGACTATGCTCTAACTACCATTCTACCGCAGTGTATCAATAGTTATTCTATTACAGTATCTCCTTGTTTCATTAACAGCATTTTATTGTTAACAGTGTCGGAATTTTACTGAAAAGGTCTTGCTCTAGAGGAAAAGAAATAAACTAAGAATGTGAGTGTGGTTATGTAGATTCGAACTTCTTCTCTCCTACATTCACACGTAAGACTCGGACTAGAGGACTGTCATTACCAACTTAGTGCACATATTGTTACTTCCCATTCTAAACTTACCCAGAGTAGCCCAAAAGTCAGTGGATAGTCTCTGATTGTGAGTAAATAAACTTGGTATTTTAAAATTCTTTCACAAATTTTAAAAATATTATGTTTCTTATATGGTTTGATGCCTTTAAATCTTCTCTTTTCAACAGTGAAGACTGCAGCTCTCTTTCTTCTTATTGTTGAAAGTTATTTACAATCAAAAATTTGCCAGATGATTTTTGGACCCTAATCCGCCATCAGATAAACATTTGGACGCGTCCATTTAAGGTTACTGCGGATATCGAAATTTCAAATGTACATCTTGGATTCTCATTTTACCATAGGTCAGTAAAACGCTGAGTTTTCGATCAGTCGAACAACTTTACCAAGAAGATCACAATTTCATCAAAATAAAAAAGATTTTTTTCCTATAGATGTCTCATTCTCGAATCGTCCAAACCTATCGCATCAACACAGAGAAGGATATTCGAACATAGATACTAACGATTAACATTCGTCCTACATCTACTAATATTAAAAATACTTTTCAAATACTCAAAACTCAAAATTCGTTATGATTGTGCTTTTTGTCAAAAACACCATCTATGGATTTTGATCTTACTTGTTATTTTTCATCAGTCAAATGTTAAATATTTTTTAAAAAACTATGAAATTAAGACAAATATATGTTGAACATAAATCACCCTAGTAAAGTTAGCTGAATGAAAGAAACATTTGTAAATCACATTTTGAAGAAGTTTCACAAAATCAAAATTAGCCTTACCACTTGAAACTGTTATTCTGCTTGACTTGCTTCTACTGAGGCACTCAATATTATGCTTCAGATATGTTTCTTTTCTCGAATACTCGAAACTTCGATAAGTATTCAGGGATCTAAAAGTGTTTGAGAAATCGAAAGTGAATGCTCGATAGAATACAGTTTTCGAGTGGTCAGAACCCGATGGCTGTCGAGAGGCTTAAAATTGAAACAGAACGAACAAAAAATATCTATGTCAAATTTCCGAGCGCTTGTCGCACTCATAGTATTTTTTTAAGTCTGCTTTGAGATGTTAACCTATATGTAGTGATTGATGAATTAAAGAAAGATTATGCATTCAACCTGACTACAATAAAACAGCTTGACAATAATATGAACGAGTTGCTACGAGATAAATTTTTTTCGAAATCAACCAATTTCTGATTGAATACACCGACATGAAAAAGGTTCTTTGTCATTGGATATTACAAAAACATTACTATAATATCTTGTTGCTACCATCTTATAAACTATTGAATTATGGTCTCATTTCTATTAATGCAAAGTTGTATTTGTTTTTCTTCATAAAAGGACAGCCTAAAAAAAATTCCGTCGATGAAGCAGAAAACCAAAAGATAATTTTCCCAAATTCATGTGTCGACTGTTACTTCACAATCGATAATAAAGTATTCAAAATCATTTCATCTCAATTTGGTTGTTTATATTTACAAAAATGTATTTCACAGATAGTCTCGAGAGAACAATCGTTCTTAAAACAAAAGTCACTAATCATTGATTTCATTTTTCATCGTTACTCCACATGTTTTTGATTATGGTCATATAATTAATGAGAAATATTGAAGAAATCATTAACAAAATATCAATGTCTATGTCTACAATGTTGATAAGGAGTATATAAATATAAATACACAAGTGTTTTTATTGTTCTTTTTAGCATTTTAGATAATAAAAAAAACCTCAAAATAATGAAACAATTACAATCAATTTCTATTTTTTTTTTCTATATTAATCAAATAGATACGATAATTATGAATATTTTTAATCAAATAAAGAAAAACAAAACGAAGGTAATCTGGTTTAATATTTAAAACCTAACAATGGCATTTGACTGGTACCAACAATGTGTTACTCGACATATTTATGAATGTTAATCGATTTTGCTACTGTTTTCACAATGTCTTGTCAAACATAACGATATTGCTTGTTTGTTATTAAAAGAAAAAGAGAACTCTCGTACGGACAATATATATATATATATAAATTATATGCATGAATTCGTTTATTTAATATGTCAAGTAAACTTTCGAGCATTAGCATATAATGATGCAGCATAAAGTGGTGATAATAATCGATATGATGAATTTGTTGACGAAGATCCATGGATTTGTTGATGAGAATTATAAAATGAAGCAACATACGCAGCTGCAGCAGCTGAATGAATACCAAGTGAGGACGACGATGACGATGATGAATTTATTGTTGGAGAATTAACATCAAGACCGGGATTTTGTTTTTTCCATTTTGTTCGTCGATTTTGAAACCTTTTTTTTTTCGAAAAAGAAAACCAATAAATTACTTACAAAATAAAAAAATTCTTAAACCTTTACCAAATTTTAACTTGTGTTTCTGTAAGTGATAACGATAGTGCAAGATTAAGTCGTTCACAAACTGATAAATATCTTGTTTGTTTAAATTTATTTTCTAATGCAACTAATTGTTCATATGTGAAGGCTGTTCGTTGTCTTCGTACTTTTGATGGTTTATCTGAACTTGTTGACGATGATTTTGATAGATTTAAATCATCATCAGGAATTTTATCATCTATATCAGATAAACAACCATCTGAAACAAAAATTTATTTATTTGTTTTTATTAATTTAATATTTACAAGAAGAAATAAAAAACAAAATTCCTTTACCCGATACATCACAATCACTAATTGAACCATTGATTTCATCATCTGAATGTAATTGTTGTTCAATTAAGAATTTCCATTGATGAAGTTTAAGAGTATTATTATTATTATTATTATTATTACTATCAACGAATGATGATGGTTTAGCAAGAATATCACAGATATTAAATGTTCGTCGAATAGAAGTTGATTTAACTGGTGATATCGATGAAGAACTCATATTAGTTGGTGAATATATACGATTTGTTAAAGTCATTTGTATTGTTGGTGAAGTACAAGTTATTGATGAATTTGTTACCAATTTGTTCTCATTGCCCAATGAAGGAACAGTCGTTTCCAATTTATCATCATTCATCAGAATAGTTTCTAATCTAGAAAAGTATACATATATTCTATTTGTCTATCAAATATCTATGTATGATCACGTACTCTTGGTCTATTTTTTCTTGCCTCTTGTACACAAATATAAAGAAAACTCTCAACATCTATCAAGCAAAAGGACACATTGGAGCGATTACACATAATATACACTAACAAATTATTATTATGATACCCGTGTGTGTTAAGCGAATAAAGGAAAAAAGACAGAGAAAGAGAGAGTTCTTTTTTCTCATTCGTTAAAACATATGCACTAATAGTAGCAATTCTCTCAGCAATTTAGCAGACCATTTATATGCATTCTGAATGGAGAACAAAAAAAAAATTTTTTTTTAAATCAAACTTATATGACAATGAATGTCAATATAAATTCGATCACTAGATTAATTAAAGTGTTAAAAAGGAAAAGATGTTGTTAATATATTTCAACTAAAAACAAACGCACAATTATCATCTTAAATATATATAACTAACCTAATATACTTAAGTCATTTTAAGTCATCTAGTTTCAATTATCAAATATTAACTACTAAAAACAAAAGCATGTAGATTATCATTAAACTATGAAATGATATCAAGATTTGTGATGCAAATGTCGAATGACATACATACTTGTATATCATTTTCAATTAATATGCTGAGTAGTGATGAATAAAAGTCTACAAATCAATTTATACAAAGAAAAAACAACACTTGACTTCTTCTATTGTTGAACTAAACTTGAGTTTGTCATATATACAAAAGGAGACTTGACAAAAAGAAAACAAATATTTCAATAATCATTTTTTCTATGTTGTTTTAACAATCGGTAAAAATCTCATTATGCATCTTGAAAAGACAAAAAAATTCTGTATGCACATTAAATATTAATACACATGTGTTGACATGCTTACGGTTATTAGTTCTATAGAAATGAAATAAATTCATTTTCATATAGAAAGTTCTTTTTGTTATTTATACAAGTTGCGTTAATTATTCTGATTATTAGGATTAGTCTTTAAACTTTTGAAATTTGATAATTTTGTTTTTTGATTGATTGTATAGTATCAATACTAATACACGTGCTGCATATTGATGTCTTTATATATTCAATGATTCTTATTGAATAAAGTCGGCAGTACTTATAGGAAATATAGGAAACAGATTTGTGTCAATTGCTCACATATTCATTTTGTTTGAACATTTTCAATCGATTATTTCCATCCATATGTAAATATTGACTCTCTACACTTGCTCTTGATGATTGTTCGTTTCGTCAATCATATCATGTTTCTTAATGATCACCAGCAGTATACATACACATTCATGCGCTTTCATTCAATTAAGACAAACCACAGTATGTGTTCTTTTGTCGTTGATAAGTTTAAAAGAAAGTCAGAACGGCATTTTGCTCTTATCGATTGTATATATTATTGACATCTCTATGATTTGCTACATATGCATTCTTTTTTTTTAATGGGCAGCAATACATTAAAGATCAATATTATGATCTCTGATTTGCAACAAAAAGAAAAGAAGAAACAAATGATATTAAAATGTGATTACAGATTCAATAAACATCACTACTTTTGTTTAATTAATATGCATATAAAACAAGTGAAAGAGATATTTTCTTACAGGTTTTGCATTATATAATGGTGATAGTAATAGTAATTAGAAAAAAAAGAAATAAAACAAAGAAGTCGGTGTCTGTTTGATGAATGAATATATCTTCTCATTTCCTCTATCATTAAATCCTTTTGTAAATTATTTACACCTTTAACCTCTGTTATCTTTAAAGAAGAAAAACAATTAAAAAAAAATGATCCTTACGTACATATACCTTGAAGCTATTGCGTATGATCTAAAATTCAATATAGCATAGGCAATATCTGATATCTATTAGTTTTAGTTAGTACGAGTGTATAGAGAATACATTTATTCACTTGTTCGTTATTTTCTTTTTTCTATTGGTTAGAAATAACAGTAACATTCAAGTACTGTATGTAATAATGGTTATTGATAGGCAGACATTATTGCAAATTGTTCTGTTCTTCGATATCGATCATAACGATGAAGATATACACATATGTATCTCAAGAGAAAAATGTTAACCTATCTATGATAAGTTTTTTTTTCTATTTCTCTTCATATCCAATCAACAAGATCGATGATGTGTAAGCATACTAGTTAAGAATGATAGTGCAACCTTTTTGTGTCAGTTGAGATATTTTCATTGTGTTCTTATTTTATACGACGATGGAAATCAATATATCATCGTTATATATTTATATACATATATATATATATTGACTAGATATCGACATGTCGAACAATGTATATACCTGTATCTATCGAGTCGTATTGACGAAAAGTATTTTTGGTTGATTTATAACAATCTGTGAAATGATTATGTTCGAATAGAAATGTGTCGATTTTTATAAGTAGTATTGAAAGATTGTTGGACGATAATCAAATTAAAAAAATATAAAATTTTATTTAATTGAGATTTTGAATTGTTCATATTGTAAGGAATAATGATAACAAAACGAAAGTTTATTAGATTTACTTTATTCTTTTTTTTTTAAATTCTAATGACTGAAACGATAATATCAATCTGGATGTTGGCATTTGATCGATAGTTTGACTTTCGATTAGACTTCTGTATATGTTTCACTTATGTTGTTTTTCTTGATTATATTGATTAAAAATAATCATTTGCTATATTTACACTTCACTCTAACTCGACTATCAAGAACCCACACAAACTGCAGCTAGTTTCATCATACTTTTACGAATACACACTATCAGATGAAGCTATTTATTTGTTGGGTATGCTCTAGTTACGCTCAAACATTGTTTATATGAATAGACCATTCATAGAGTGCATGTGAATGATTATTGACTACTTGGTATGTTCGTCCGAATCCCAATAAAATTCATTATAATATTCTGCATTCATAACAAGTAATCAAACGATGCCCTTTTAGGTATGTGTAGGAAACATTTAGTATACTACAATGGATTAAAATCAGTCAATCATATGCAGTTGCTCTTGTTATTATAGAGCAGTTCAAATAAAGTGTAAAAACTAAATAGTGATTTATGATTTACAACAATTTTAAAAGCAGAGAAAGATAATATGATGACAAAAAGACTAGATAAAGATAATTGACATTAACTTTTTTTTGTTTATTCTTCTTGTTATCAAATCTTCTCTAGAGTATTTACGTGTCCATGATAAACTAATAGCAATTTCATGTATTATATTTATTTTATCAATTAAAACTCGTTACGAGTCCCAAGTGGAAAACAACTAGTAGTCCTAAAGATGGTCGTATTGGGGTTAAGAAAATGGAAGAAACTTTAAACGAGATTGACACTAATCATTGATTTTTTCTTCAAGAACTAACTATAGCTGATTTTCGATAACCTATCGATTTACCGTTATGAATAGGAATATAATTGTGACAGAACGTTTGATGAGGATATGGTTATATTTTGTTGCATACCGCTTCAGGTGTGTTTGATAGTGCCCTGCAGTCCGACCCGACTAGCAGAGCTGGTAGCCGCTGCAACTTTGTCGGATTGGGTTAGGTGCGGATTAAACTTTGAATACTGTTGAGTTTTATCATTTTTATTCTAATGCAATCTACCGCTCTTGCTGTACTTGGTCACGGCTAATGTAAAAACAATGTACCATGAATCTATCAGTTCATATTGTCTTTAAAGATTCTAATGATGGTTCAAATAATTCGGAAATGATTGCGTAGCTTATTAATTTTCTATAAAACATGAACAAATTTAGTAGAGCACGGATAGATGAATGTAGGTGAGCTGAGCAGAAAAGCCGTATCCCACATATTGTCACAATGCACACACCTACATCTGTGTCAATATGATCAGTAATGTGAATTGTATATTGAACAAAGTAAAATCATTTTTTCGTCTATTGTTTATCATTTGATCTCGTAATGCTCGATCTTTAATTTGAAAATATCTTCGTAAAACATGTGAATATAATATCAAGATTTAACGGGCATTTTTAAAACAAAATTTCTGTGTAACTTTGATTTTCATATCAAGAAATCAAGACTGATGAGAAAAAGCAATTTTTTTTGAACATCGAGATCGGTCAAATCGAACGATAGTTAAAATATCTTATTCAAAAACTAGCTTTCTCTTTTCGAGGTCTTTTCAACAGAATTCAGAAAAGAAAAAAATCAAACTACCAATGATGCTGGTCAATACGGTGTTTGTTGAAAGTCTCTGGATAGTAATGAAGAAGTTTTTTGCTCATTACGCATCCAATTGACGATTGTCTCATGAGATTCTCTAAGCAAGATTCTACTCTGAGGTTTTCTATAATGAAACAAAACAGTTAACTTTTTCTATATGAATCTCGACCGTTCTGTTCATTTTCATTTCTTTCAACTTTTCTTTTCATTGCATTCATTTTGCTTTTACTCTTTTTATACCACTGAAAAAGAAGATTCTGCTGTGCGTATGTCTTTGAAAAATGCTTATTTGAATTAGAGAGAATCCATGGGATTTGTGTCGAATCCATCGATTGTAATTATGCCATGGAAGAGATCGAAACGAGCATCATTTCAAAGGTAAACAGTTAGCTGTTCTATCAACATCATATCTTTCTTGTTGTGAATGATATAAGATGATTACTAGGTATGCGTTGAGAACAACGTACGAACTGCACCTTCAAAATTAAAATTTATGTGGTTAGTCAAATTCCCACTTTCCGACAGCGAATCTACTATTCATGTTCGTGCCAGAGTTAAATGACTGTGAGCATTTTTTCAATCATTTTAAAACATAGAGAAAGAAATAACTCGAGTTTTAGCGTTATCTAGAGTCAACAATACTTCATGTTTTTGCAAAATCGATGAAAAATTTGAGTTGCTTTTTTTTCTTGAATAAATCATTGATTTTCAAGTGATCTTAAGCCGCTTTGAAAACAATATACTTTCTCTATCATAAGATAATGAGCCGATAGCATCATTTCTCCTCTATCGATCTACAAGAGGTAAAGATCAATAACAATTTGTATTCCCAAACTAAAAAGAAGGGTATGGATGTTTAATTCTAAGCTAGTTCTTCCTTTCAAACATTACCAGAGCCATTAGAATGTACTGTTTTTAGATATAGAATACCCATTGTGTGTCAACATGTTGGAATTCATCATTTTGATATTATCTTCATTAGACTGAAAACTAAGACCCTTGCGCGTATTTCCACGCTTGACAATGATTTTTAAGTATTTTCATGATTTTCTTCATGCATACCATAAAAGTATTAGACACCAATTATGTATTCTAACACGAGCCATTCAGATTCTACAGTTTTAATAGGATAGCTATAATGAGAGACGTTGGTATACTTATTTTGTTGACAAAATTTTTTTTATTAATTTAAGTTCACAAAATTCAACAACAATAACTTTTACAACGTAATAATAGTAGCATTTGTGTGCAACATCTAATGCGCTGGTTACTTAGGTGAAAAAAGCGATGAGCACAATACCTACGAGATTAAAACGGACAACACATTGAAGTAAATTGAATCACACATAAGGAATTTCGTTATAGTTTTTTTACGCTTTACAACAACAGAGATTTTAAAATGCTGTCAGAATAAAGAGTTGCAGTTTTCGTCAAAATGTAACCTGGTTTTTCTAGTCTAAATATAATTTCTCTCATCATCATATACTTGCTACAATAGAACACAAATACCAATCATGAAACTCTGTAATTTTGCTCAACATTGATCGTAGATGTCACTCAAAAGTAAACAGAAATTGTAAAATTCAACTTATTGTATCATATCTTTTTTAACTAAAAGATATGATCAAAAACTTGTTTTTCTAAAACATAGTTTCACTGAATTTTCAGTGAAAACATTTTAAAAGTATATATTCTCGTTCAAGAAGATGAAATACAAAATGCTTAAATTGTATAAGTTCTATTTATTTTTGTATGAGGTGTACGATCAATTTTGAGCGTTACTCTGCTTTAACATTCATTGATAATCATCCTTCACAAAAGAGTTATAAAAACGTACATTCACTCTTCAATTTTTAAAATACTGCTATTTTCACTTTTCGGTAAATAAGTCGAACTAGATTTATAAAATCTTTTCTAAACACTGCTCCAGTTAACGTATAAATATAAAATGGCATTCCAAAACTCATGAAACTGAGAAGGTAAAACAACTGAAAACAAAAATTTTCGATTGTCGATCTTAATAAGCTTTTTGGAGTACTTAATATGGATGTTAAATAGAGACGATGAATAGCCAAAGGAATATTGAATATAGTCAATAGAATAATTTGAACAATTAACATTTGAATCAATTGTCGATCTGTCTTTTTCATTGTAATTATTGTTCCATGTGTAATAGCTGTCGGTGCAATTGCTTGACTTAATTTTCTCACATTTTGTACAGTTCCATATCCAAATATAAACATAATTATTGATGGTATAAAAACGAACATAACTGCTGAAGCAATTTCATTGTATAAACGACATATCATGTTATAAGCATAACATGTTAATGGAGAATTTTTAAGATTTGGCACATAACAATAGAAAGTTTCAGCAAATACCAATGATCCACCGACAACCGTAATGAGCATTAATCTGCGTGTAAAACGAAGATTACTTAGATTACGATGATGTGCATCACGACAACTTATGCAATATCGATCAATAGTAGCATAAGTTAAAAACCAGGACGAAGCCGTTGTTGACACCCAAATGATGAACGCACGTGTTTTACAAATAAAAGCGTCTGTTGCCGATTGATCAAGCGAGAAACTGGCAAAAACTCGACTAAGTAAACCTGAATAAAGAGCAATTAGACCGGCAATTGATGTGTAGAAAAAATAGACAGCACACGGATTTGCACGATGTTTAGGTTGATAAAATACAAATAAATTTAAAACATTCCCAAAAGAACCGAAAAGTAGAATAAAAATTGTCAAATAACGATTCATTTGAAGTGTAAACACTGTTAGTGTAGCAATGATATCGGTTGACATTATAGCCGACGTTGATGTCAAAAGAGAATGAAAGGCAAAAAGAAGCTCGTTATTTATATCGAAATGATGTCGTCTGTGTCTTTTTTTTTCTTAGTTCAGTACCCGGTGAGTGATACTTCGTCTAGATTTGACTAATTAACATATGCAAACTATTCCGTTGTTGTTGTGCAATGAATAAAATGCGACTATATGCTGACTTTAGCCACTTATGTCTTTCAGTAATTTGCGTCAAAAAAACATAAATAATTTGAGAAAGAAACTCAAAGATTCACAGCGTAATTTGAGGTCATCTTGAGAACAATCCTGTTGATGTTTAATCCAATAAAAACTTGATTAGTTTCCCTATACTAACCTCCAATAATAACTAGTCTACCTGCAAAAGTGCAATAGGCTAATCTTCATTTACATAATGCATTTCAAAAACTATTTGCAATCCCTCGCACATGCCGATATTACCGATAAGAAATGAGTTCTCGAAAAGAACGATAAATTATCGTCGATAATTGATTCAGTTCTTTCTCGAGGCTACAATACGAAGTTACTTTTTGCTGTATTTCAAAATATAGAGCAAACGATACCGTTTACTTGTTGACGTACATATTTATCTTGAGAAGAATATGGAAGAGAAATTAACAAATCCAAAACGACGAAAAGTTGAAGAAAGATTTTAATTTTCGATTAGAACACAACAATGAATTCGTTACTGCATGTGCCTTAGTACGTTTCATTCTCAACAGATCATTTCCTGTGTCTGGTTTATTTGGCGCAACGGGAGCTTCCTGAACAGAATCTTGTAATGAACGATTTCAATGCGATTTCTTTTGTGGAACTCACACATTCAAAAAAGACATAATGAGTGTCAGTCTTAAATGGACGTTTTGCGACTTCCTGTCGTGTTCCTCATTACAGACCTTAGCGACCCGTATTAAATGTCATTATGTATGTTTCTATCTTAACACCAAGTTTAGATCAATCGTTTTAATACTGCTGTCACTCATAGTGATGCAGATAAAAGTAAGAAGTTCGCATAGCAAACAACATTTATTGAAATTTTAAGATCAAGGAGAGAAGCAAGCTCAGGGGATACACTGTTCAATTAACATAGTAATATATACACTACTAATACTAATGCAATTTTTAATATGCGAGAATATTTGCGATTTCTAGATTTCAGTCGCAAAGAAATTGCATTAACAAGCTGTTTCTCATACTTGGTATTGAGACAAATAATTGTCGATGATCTGTTGTCATCGATAGATATTGAAACTCGTGTCGATATGATGTAGATTTGAAACGCTGCAGACCTTCAGTTGAATTCAAATACAACAATTCTGAGCAGATCGTTTGCAAAAACATCAAAAAGATGGATGTGAGTATGGGTGTGGATGTTGGTAAAGATAAGAATCATAACAATGTGCGCACACGCACACCCTGTTACATTCACACCTACTTATATCAACATAGACAATAAATATTTTTCAAATGTTTATCTTCTTGTATTGTTCGGATTCAATATTTTATTTTCTTTATGAGCAAAATAATGTATTATGAGAATTAAGGAATGAGAAATAGATTTAAAATATGAGCAAAAATGTTTACATTTTTAAAGATTCTAGGATAAAAAAAAATATAAAATTCTTTTGTAACTTTATTCGTTCTATGTAATTGCGGAAATCATTCATAAGAAAATGTCATATCAACTAAGACACTTTCGTTTCATCCTTAGACTCTATACATTTAGATTTTTCATGATATTCGATATCGATATTATATTGAATAACAATCTTTGAATGAATCATTTAATATGCTCTATATTATAATTATAATAGCTTTGCATTGAATTCAAATTTTCTAAAGCAAATATGGAAAGAAAGTATTAAATATTTTTTCAAATTACATGACATAATCTTGATAAATAATTTCAATCACACTTTATTTGATATTTTCAATAGAGAAAATAAATCAAAGAAAAAAGATTTTAACCAGAATTGTAGCAAGCAGCAACTTTATTCCAATAAGCAACTGTAGCTGATTTTTGACAGCCAGTCGGTCCACCATTATGAACACGTGCATAATCTTGACAAGTTGGTGTACGACCACCAGTACATCTTGTAGCATAACGTTGCATATATGCACGAACACATTTTTCAGAACAAGCTTTATCTTTAGAACATGCAGCGAGTGAGCCACCTGGTTTACCACAATCAATCCAATAGACATTTTTCAATTGATAATAACCACATGAGTCTGAATTAACATCCCATGCACATCCAAGTGGTCGACAGCCCGACTCAATTTTGCAAATGCATTGAAGACATTTGTCGTTGATTTGAGCAAAAGTGGCAACTGTTATGGATAATAAAACAACAACCGTAATTATTTTAGACATTTTGATATATCTCCTATTAGCTCACTATCGTTGAGTTTCTGTATTCTCTATTTTATAGTTAAATGTATATGTTATGAGAAAATAGAAGATCTGTGATTGTTATTAAATGTGCGAATATTCACATACGATTTTTGAGTTGATAAAGTTTTTTTTTTTTATTTAGGTAACATCACGAAAACATATATTTTGATTAGCAATATATATATTTCGAATCACGCGGGAAAAAAGACAAAAATAGAATTGATTGAATTTATGCATTTAAGATACAAAACAATAAAACAAGGACAAATAAATATAAAAATTATAGTGTATCTTCAAGTTCATTCTCGGAGTCTTCTTCATCACTATTTGTAACTAATTTTGATTCGTTATGTTCTTGTATTGTATTTGCTTCTCGTTGTAAACGTAATTGATTATTTTCAAATTTAAGTCGTTCAATATCATCAAACGCTTCTTTAAGGTGAGTTTTTAATGCTTCATAACTCATTTGTAATTCTTCTAATTTATGTGAATCATGTTTTTTATTTTTCTTTGCAGTAATCGGGGTCTTTTGTGTCGGACTTGTTTCACTAGTATTCTGATTTTTTGGAAAAATAAATGCAGCAAATGAATCCATACCATCATGACCACCTAGCATAACCGTATTTTCTAATTGTAATGTATTATGTCTTGACATCATTCTATTTGGTTTTGTTGAAGATTTTAGATTTGATGTTGAATGTGCACGAGTCATTTTTGATAAGCGTTCTGCTTGTTGAAGTTTTATTGCCTAGAACAAAAAAAAAGCTCAATTGAATAAGTTCGGTGTCAAAATCTGTGAGATTCGATGATTGATAAGCTCACTAACATATCAAACAGTTCGATTCTGGCATAAATCGATTAGACTTCAAGATTTGGTTTTCATAAAGAACACACAAATAAGATTATGACAAGTATCTGAGATGGTTTTTTTTTGTAGAAGTCTATGAAATTCAGATGAAGTATTGACTTCTTAATTTTTTTGGTCAAATTTTTGAAATCTTTCTTGCCATTTTTAAACTCTTCAACTGGATCGAGATTTTCATGAATGACAGACTTAACTGAGATTTGTCTACACTGGAAATTTCAGCATATATGCTTTTTTATTTTAGGCAGATAGGGATGACCAGAGACGAAATAGTGAAATTCCATAACGTTTGGCCATGCTGAAAAAGTAAATCTGATACATTTTTTCCAATATTTTTACCAATAGAGAATTTTTTTAGTCGATGCAAATTGAGCCTAATTTCTCTTCGATGATCACTTATGTGCTACTCTTCAAATACGGCTGAGATACAGAAAAACAGAGATCAAAACTTATGAAACACCGTTTATACGTGCACAGGTAGATCAGATAAATGCTCACACCTATATACAAAGATTTCAGTTAAGTCGCATGCCATCGTCTAGCAGTAAGCAAAAGCTAACAAAGTTCAATAAAGAGAGAATAAGTATTTGAGAAATTATGTTCTTTAGCAACTTTTTGGATTGAGATATAATCTAGTTCGGGAAAATAACAATTCTCTTATTAAATGTTCCAATTTGTTTTTTTTCTGTCAGAGGTAGGTTACTATTGGAAGAAACACAATCTAAAAAGTCTCGGAGTTATTCGATTATACTGTGCAAAATTGGACATTTCATTAAAAATTACATGAAATTCTTATTAATAGAATTAATAGCGGATTCAACAGATGCGAAACAGTGGATACGCCATACAGTTGAACATTGATATTTGACCGTAGGACTATTCAATGTGGATAAGTGAAGTAATTGCATAGTTTGACTTTTTAATCCTTTGGTTACCGACGACGCATATATGCGTCACAAGTCTTATTATTGTATGAAAGTAACGCAATCGATTGTCATTTATGTTCTTTTTATAGACATTCGCATAAAGACATATGTCAGGTAGTAGGGGCATTCATATCATGATTTTATTATGAAACACGTTAGAGTCACATCATGGATAGTAAAAAAAATTGTCGGAAAACGTTTTTTCTCTCTTAAATTGGTAAACAAAGGGTAAAGACGTGATTAATTTTCACGGCATTCTATGACACAAAGTTGAAACCGATTCGGACCGGTTAGTCTTCATCGGTTGGAAAATATTTTATAGATATGCTATTTGTTTCTATTAAAATTTTTTGAAAACAAATTTTCTCGTTCATATTAAAATAATCAAATAGTGTTGTTTCAGAAACTATTAGATTTATTTTTTATTCTATTTATTCATACTGTGCTACGCTAACTAAAATTACATTATATATCTTTTGGTAAAGATCAAATTTAGGTTTTGATTCTCGTCTAAAGAGAAATGTTGAGTTTGTCTGACAAGAATGCATGAAAAAATTCAAGATTTCGAATTTAGCAATTAGCGTGATGGGTAAATCACTCTTTTTTTGCGCTTTATATAGACATATCATATATTCATCTTAGAGAAACCGAGCAGATATAAACCGCTACTACATGATATTTCATCTCGGAGATTTGTAAAAACCGAAGTGTAAAAAACATATGAATATTTTTTGAAGCCATTCTCATTAACCGACTAATAATGACACAAAAACCGGCCAGTTTTCATCGGTGTAAAAGATTTTTTCAACCGACCGAACTGTATCAGCTACAAAAAAAAGGTCAACCGATTACAACTCGGCCATTACTTGTCAACGTAGCTTTACTATATAATTTGATCATATACCGAAACTGAGGTTCAAAATCTGACTTCGTCACTCGGCTCGCATCAATATTTCTACAGATGATAAAATCTGATAAGATTCGATCAAACTTTACAAGAGTTGATTACTGTATTGATTTTCTAGAGGAGATAAATCTGTTAATTGTTTTTTTTTCTGAAATATTTACCTGTTCTGATCGATCTTTTAAACGACATAAATTAATTGTTTTCTCACATTGTATTATTTGTGCTTCTATAATTGATTTCAAATTATCATCATTCAGAGTATTTTGAATTACTTTAAGATATTCTACAAAATAGATAATAAGAGTCAATTTAAAAGAATCAAAAATTTTTATTGACCTATTCCACGTAAATAATATTCAATTGCTTTTGACCATTTATGTACAGATGCTTGAATATCACCGAAACGAATTTGTTGATGAGCCTAATATTTAAAAAACGATTCATTTAAATATCGATTTGAATAAGCAAAAGCTATACATGTGGAAGTGATAGTGGGTTTTCAAGTTCCATTTATTAAATAATCTAAAAGAGTATTTGTTCGTTTATAAAAATGAACATAAGACGATAGCAGTGTATTATCAAAAAAACAAGAAGCAACTGTATTCTTTAAGTGTAAAAAGTTTTCAGAAAAAAATCTAATTACTAAATAACTTAATTTAATACATCTGCACATATAATAAACATCAACGAAAGTAGCATAAATCTTGTCATAATAGGAACGACATGTTGTCAGAATAACAAGATACATAAAAAAGCAAATATTTAATATCTATTGCTAGACTGATAGCTGTTTATTTCTTTGTTTATTGTTATGTGTATTGTTTCACACGTTCTCAGATTGTACTGTTATTTAAAGAGAAATGTTATTTTCCATATATAGATAAATATTTCATACGCAAATGGATCCTATATATGAATGACTCGAAAAGAAAAAGAAATAACAAAGTCGCAAGAAAAACAAAATGGGAATTTAGATGGTAAAATAATGTACAGATGATATATATATATATATGTATATATATAAATATATGTATATATATAAATGAGGTTCGACAAGCAAGAAAAGACAAAAACAAACACATCACAGATGAACACTCGATCGTTTTGAAATAGCCGTTTTCATAAGCGATGCTGAAAGAAGTTTAGAACCATGATCTTTTGTTAATGATATTTCATTTAGATCTAATATTGATTGTAATGGTCCCAATTTATGTATTTCTGGTGGATAACATGAAAAAAATTGATGCATCATTGCATCATGTGCCGATATTCGAGAATTAGGATTATAACGTAAAAATTTATCTAATAAATCAATACCATTTTGATCAAGTCGTGGCGCTAAACGACTTAATGCTTCACCATAATAAAAAGGTATTCTTAGTGCTTGAAAATCAGGATTTGATGTAACACCGGGTAATGTATGTTCAGTTGGTGTACCAAGAGATTTAAATATGAAATGTAATTGTTCTTCCACTTTTGTACCAGCAAATAATGGTCGACCCATTGCCATTTCATAAAAAATACAACCAACAGCCCATATGTCAATTGGTGTTGAATATTCTGTACTACCAAGTAAAACATCTGGTGGTCTATACCATAATGTAACAACTTCATGTGAATATGTTTTTGTTGGAAATGATTTAATACGTGCAAGACCAAAATCAGCTAATTTTAGTTCACCACGTTCATTAATTAATAAATTTTGTGGTCTAAAATAGAAATATTGAAAAATAAAAACAAATGAAAAATTTAATATTTACTTTAAATCACGATGAAGAATTTTTCTTGCATGACAATATTCAAGACCACGTAAAAGTTGAAATAAAAATAAACGAACATTTTTCATATTAAGCATATTTGCACAATCATCCATATATTGTTTTAAATCTTTTTCAACATATTCAAATACAAGTGTTAATGTTGTTTTATCAAATATAATATCATATAAACTAACAATATTATTATGTTTAAGACCTTTTAATAGGCTCACTTCACGTAGTGCTGTACATGGTGCACCTAGAATATTGCAAATGAAATTTATATATTTTTAATTAAATAAAAAAAAAAGTTATTAGGATTAAGAGTATTTACAACTGAGATAATAACATGCACAAAAGTTTGGGCTTTTGTAACTTAAAGAAGTATTGTGTCTTGTCATATCTTGTATTGTTTATTACTTATCTTAAACTTATTGCAGTGCTAATAGGATTTGAAATCTTTTCGATGGTAATGGAAGTCTATCTACTTAAATGTCTTGTGTTGACATCTTAGTTAATAATACTTTTAAATTAAACCAGCAACAGTTTCTATTTTAATATCATAGTTCAGTCTGGATTTAGAAAAATTTGTAAAATTTTTAATATAAATTTTATACAATCAATATTAATAAAAAATAACGATTCACTACTGAAAAAGCTTAAAACTTAATTTATGTTTATTATTTAAAGCCTTTCTTT
The DNA here is from genome assembly GCA_905250075.1 of Rotaria sp. Silwood1. Taxonomy (NCBI): domain Eukaryota; kingdom Metazoa; phylum Rotifera; class Eurotatoria; order Philodinida; family Philodinidae; genus Rotaria; species Rotaria sp. Silwood1. Next base: position 1,764,304 of record CAJNOP010000009.1, on the reverse strand, counting down.
TCATTGCCTATTAATTGTTCATTAAAAAGAAGCAATATGATCTTTGAATATCTAATTATTATTTAAAAAAATTCATTTCCGATGCATTTGATGTATTGTCATTCATATGACATAAGGAAATAAACTTGTCATCTTATATTTTTGATAAGAAAATAACCTTCGAAACGTTAATCGACCGATAAAAATAAATATTTAATCATACCTTCTTCTTGTTCAAGTCGAATTTCTTTTAATGCAACATAGCCACTAAGCAAACTCGATGTTCCTTTATAAACCGTTGCATAAGTACCTATTTTACATAAGAAAAAAAAGAGAACACAAAGCAAATACTGTAGGTTTTTAATTTTTTTTTTCTTTTATTCTATTTACCTTCTCCTAGTTTTTCTAATTTGACATAAGATTCAATTTTACCAAAACCAAGATCAAGCATTGAAAGTCGATGTTCATTTCGACTTAATGGTCCACCTATACTTGAAGTAAATTGTGGTGATAAACGTGATGATGATATATTCGATTGATTTAGAACATCATTAAGTGTTTGAATTGATGATGAAGTTGTTTGATAATATGATGAACGTTGTGCTAATTTTGATCGAATATTATTTGATTCTGTTGTTTGATAATTAATATTATTATTTGTAGGTTGTACATAAGCATTTCTGATTTCAGGTGGTAATGATATACGTGATTTAAGTTCACGTAAACCTTTTTTCTTTTTTGCACTATGATCACGCATTTTAACTTTTGATACTTGTTGATTCATATTGGTATTTTCACTATCTGCTTTTAACGACATTGTTTGATGAATAGCTGTTCGTTCTAATAAACAAAAAAAAATACCACAAGAAAAATATACAAAAGAAATTAGTCTACAGTTGTTTTCAATAACAAACCTTTGTTATTATTATTTGTGTTTGATGTGGATAGATGATTATTATTCATTAAATAGTTAGCATCTCCATGTAAACTGATAGAATTAGTTAAATATGTTTTATTATTACCATTATAATTAGTAACAACAGAAAGTGCTTTATCAGTAGTCGATGATTCGGATGATGAAATTTTCGATGTTACTATTGAATCATCTGGATGTTGAAAATAATTATTAGCATTTTGATATTTATTTGATGTTGATGAAGTACCCGAAAGTGATGATGATGATGCACCTGTTTAATGAAAATAAAAATACATAAGTTTTTTAGATTATAGCGCAAGGCTTGATCTATACGTCTGTGACATGTTTCGAATTCTATCTTAATTTTGTGTTTTCCATAGTTTTCTTATATACATATATTGAGAATAAAATTTAGTCAAGATTTTTATTTAATAAATTTTTTCTATTTATTAATGACACATGCTAGTAGTTTGAAAATTGACTTTTAAGTCCAAACTATTCATGTTTGAGTACATGTTTGCATGGCTTGGTGTATATCTACTGATAAAAGAAGATCTATTAGCTGAAAAGTGTTTCGGTATGTAAAGATAGACAGTTGAGTGACAGACAGAGATATCTATTATAGTCTGACAATAATATGATATACTTAGACACTCATAAATAATGATATTTTCATGAGAGAAATTCTTACTTAAGTTGGATAAAGTTTTTTGTACATATTGACGAGTTAATGTTCCACTGTCCGATTGATTTGAACTCATGTGATCTATATTATCATACGGTGATTTTAATCTATTTTGTTGTTGTATTGGAAAATAATTTTCTTCTTCAGATATTGGTACTAATGTTGTACCATTAGGATTAGATATAAGACTTGTACTTAAACATGTTGTGTATGCTGAATCAGCATTGGCAGAAATTTGTGTTTGTAAATGTGGATAAACCATATCAATATTGAGTGAATTTTGTTGATGATTTGTTTTTGCTATTGTTGATAGATCTGTATTTGTACTATGACTTCGTTTAAGAAAATGAGGAAAATGACGAAATGAATTACGTGGTTTTTTTGGTTTATCTGTTATATTAACCGATGATGATACTGTTAATGGTTGAAATTTTTTTGTCAATAAAGATTTAATTGATGAACGTTGTTTTTCATTTGTTTTTATTGTTGTGTTATTATTACTATCAAGAGATACATCGTTTATATCATTAAAATTAATATCACGTTTATTAGACGATTTCTTATTAGTTACATGCATCTAAAAAATAATAGTTGTAATTTCAAAATCTTCAAAAAAAAAATCAATCGATTAGTTTTAAATTTACTTTGCTTTTTTTTGTTGCATACTCATTTGTTGATGAATTTAAATCTGTTGGTGTTGAACGGATCATAAATGATGATATATCACTATTTACTGGTCGAGTAGATAAATAATAGTTTTGTTGTTCAGGAATTGACGTATTTAAATCTTCTTGTGAATAATGTTGCTGCATTGGTCGAAGATGTTGAGCATAAGAAAGCGGTGGATGTTTATGATGTGATGATGATGATGGTGGTGTTAATTCTTCTGAATTTTGTTCTGTATTAGTTGCAGTACCGTTTGATGTTGTAAACGAACCAATCGATGATGTACTTCTTGGTATTGTAAATCGCTTAAATGTTTTTGCTATTTTCGAACTAACCTCCATCGTTTTTTTTTTCTTCCAAACACGTGCGTTCTATTCAAATAAAAGCAACAATAAATATTGTCAAGATTATTCAGACTTACTCACACACAAGGATGTGACTATGTACAAATCATCAATGTTTCTATCGTTTATTTGCTATATTTTGATATGATTGAAAAAAAAGGTATAGGAAGGACAGAACGACGAAACAAAAACAAAATAAAAATCTAAAAATAGAAAGTAATGTTTGAAAAAAAAAGAAAACGAAAGGAGCACATTCATACAACGTAGGTGTTTGTTTTGTTTTTTTTCTTTGAAGGAAAAAAGAAAGGAAAAAAAGAAACATCTTTTATTCTTTTATTTTTATCTTACTTAAATTTGAACAAGTTCTTAGCCTTGATTATATAAAATTCGATTAAATGTCAAGTTTCATGTTTTTTTTTCTCTGTACATGTAATAATAACGAGCATACGATGTATATCGTAATAATATTCATGCATTTTTTTTCTTCTTTATGCACATATGCGTTGCATCCCAACTAGACAACCCAAGAAATAAAAGCAAAAGCGAGAAAATGGTATATTGTTGCGTCGACGAACGCAAAGGTACACAGTAACATGCTGTGAGAGAGTAAAAGAGGCAAATGGAACTTTTTCTTTTTTTTACACACACACACACTGTCTCTGCTCATAGATTCATTTGTTCTCTTAATCATGTAATAATAATATAAAAATTTAACAAAATCATGTAAGGAAACAAGTCTTTTCTGTCTTTGTAAATGTTTGATTATTTTATGCATTTATTCAATCTGTGAAAAAATAACAGATGATTACAATGTAGTCGATGTGAAAGATGGGTAACTTACGTCATCAGACAAATATATTTTTTTCTCGTTTAGTTATGTACATACCTGAGCTAGTAGACGAGCGCAAAAGAAAATAATAATAATAATACATCAAACATGTCAATGTATGGAAGTAAAGTATTAAGTCTAATTACTGATCGTGACAATGATTGTAGACTTTACAAAGTGTTTTGTTGTCCTTGCTCGTCGTCATCGAAATGAGACTCATTAACGTTAACAGGACAAAAAGTCAATCTGGAAAAACGCATTTTCTTTTATTGCATAGCAGACCCTGTCATTGATGAAACCCCATAAAAAAAGACAGAATGAAAGTACTAATAGTAGTAGAAAAAAGAAGAAAAAAGAAGCTTAATCGTATCCATCCTTTATTCCAAGCAGGAAATAGCAGTTGTGTTATTATAGAAGATTTCTGGTATTTTTCCCTGGATCTTTTTTGCTTTTGTATATATTGCTGAGTTAATAATTCTCTTTTATTGTACCTATGAGAATGAATAAAAATTGCCAAGAAAAAAGTCTCTGCTAATGATCTTACTCAATAAATAGTCGTTAGATAAAGAAACTTCGTAAAAGCAAACGGTAGGGAAATATAAATACACATTAGAAAAGAAACTGATTAGATGATAGCAGCCTCTTAAATATCATCAAATTGACTTTTATGGGATCATTATTCGTCCTACGTTCTGGATTCTATTTATCGAATAATATTAGTAAACATCATTATCACACTTATATTTGATCTTGTAACAACAAATCGAATAGAGTCATTTTGATTAATCAAGAAATGACGAAATCAGAGCTGATTATACCTACGTATGAATCAACAAAACACGATATTTTTTTTTGTTCGTTTTCATTTGACAAAGTCAGCTGCAGGGAAAAAAAGCATTATTTTTATTATGATTTATTTCTCATATCGATTTCATCAAAATACTTTCAATATTGTAATCTGACTACATTGTCTTTGCTGTCTAAATCAAATTCTATACGAATATCGAAAGAAATTTCTCGACTATTCTTACAATAATATGTGGGCTTATTTGCATGAGAAATCCGATCATGCACAAATGATAAATGAAGTCATAATCGTTCAATATGTCTAACTGTGAAGAGTAGGCAGAAATTACATATATTTTCCGACTATATTCCCAAATGAATACATTTTCTGTCGATCTTTTTATTGGAATCTTATTTCTAGAAAACAAAAAACAAGACAAAAGATTTTAATTTTTATTAGTAGACTTGGTTTTAATTTTAATAAGAATAAATAGAATTTTAATTTTTACAAAAAGAAAAAAAAACAAAAGAAAAAAGAAAATCAACTCAACATGCAATTTCTAAAAAAATAAATCTACCTCTAACAATAATATACTGAATATCACAGACATTAAACTGTATGTTCACTACAAAAATACTTAATATCATTGGTTGTTATATTCTGTTGAATATTACAATTAGTTTTATGAATTTGTTTTGTTGTTGATGTTGCTAAATTAAGTGCATCAATTAATGAAATATTTTCATACATTAATTCGTCTTCATCATCACTATATTGACGATTAATTAAAAAATGTTTTCGATAACGTAATGCATTCATTTGTAGTAATGCACGAAACGGTACACGACATATCGGACAATTGGCTGATTGAAATTTCAAGTTTTCAGCACATGAACCACATAGACATAAATGTCGACATGGAAGTAATAAAACATTACGTTTATCAGTTAAACAAATAACACAAGTACTTTCATTAGTATTATTTAATACTAAATCAAAATCAGATGAAGATTTTTTAACTACATCAATTTCCTTTGCACTAAAATAAAGAAATGAAATGAATATAAATTAAAAAGTTTTTATTTTTTGTATTTTTTACCGATTTAAAAATGGTTCATTTTCATTAATAGTTGATGTTGTAACAACTTTCATTAATGATTTATTACCTTTTGAAATTTTTCTTTTATCATTATTATTATTATTTGATAATTTTAATGGATGATTTTCAATACTATAAATTTCAAATAATTTAAAAACAATTCCATTATAAACATGTTTTTGATTGAGTAAAACAATTGTTACACGATCAGGAGTTATTGTTGATATTGTATCATTCAATCGAAGAAGTTTTATTGTTGCTAATACGATATGATATTGATCAAATGTTGGAAATGATGCTAGAGCAGCAGCTGTATTCTCAGTTGATGCTGTACCACAAATTGTTGATGGGCTTCTATAAAAAGAAAAAAAAAATTAAATGAATTATTTGGAAAAAAAACAACAGATTATATTTCTTACTTAGTTAATTGAGAATTTATTTCTCGACAAACAATAACTATTGGATAAACGCGATTTTTTATTGTACAATTATGATGATTTTCATTTAATACTGATAATGGTAAATGAATATCATTTGGTATTGATGAAAATATTTGTCCATGACCAGCAGGCCGATTAAATACATAATATTGTTTAAATGTATGTGTATGACTTGATTTTTTACATGAAACATATGATAATGATCCACTATTATTTGTGTAGACTTCATGTGCCATAAAATAGACTAAAAGAAAAAAAAGTAAAGAAACTGAATTGAAATGAATAACGAAAAAAAAACAAAAACATACTGTAGATTTGCACTGGACGATCAGTATCGAAAGTAAAATCAATTGAATAATAATCATCATAACAATGAATTAATTTAAGTGAATCTCTTCGTATTGCTATAGTACATTGAATTGGTCGTGTAAGTGTTGGTTGATTTGTTTCAGGTAATGAAACCTGTAAATGTACAGGATTTAGTACATCTTTTTTTGAATTGAAATAATAATATTCATTAAAAAGGCACGTATGTGGTTGTGTATTAATAAAAAAATGTTTCGAACCCAAAAAAAATCGATTTAATAAGTGGTTTTGTTTATGACGTCGACGTCTTCTTTTTTTAGATTTAGAATTTGAATGTACATTTATATGATTTGTTTCTGTTGTTGATGAAAATACTGATGTTAAACTATAATAAATTCCCATTTATAAAATCTCAAAACAAGAAATAAACATAAAATTGATTGATGATATCCACTCTGCTTAATGACCATATTTTACCATTTGCATTCAATCCACCATTCATAAAATATTGTTTGTCCTCTAGAATGGTGAATCATGAAAAAAGCAGCTGAGTGTCTCGTTCGATATATTTTTTGTCTTATATCTATTTGATGAAAGGTTCTAAAACATTATTGTCAATTGATAACGATGATAATGATACAAAAAATAATTTTAATTGTAAATATGAAAATAATAATAACAAAAATATGACAAATCATGAAGAATTAGTTGGTGGTTGCTGTGTTTGTTCTGATGATCAAGGATTTTCAAACAATGCTCTGGTTTATTGTGATGGAAAAGGTTGTACAGTAGCTTGTCATACAGGTTAGAAAAGAAAAACAAAATATTCAAATTATTCATTTAAAATTATATATACATATATTTGTTAAATAGCTTGTTATGGAATTGTATCAATTCCTGATGGTGATTGGTATTGTCGTCGATGTGAAGTTGGCGCAATTCAAGCAGTATGAAATTTGTATTTTTATTTTATTTTATTCTTATTTAACGTGTTTTTTTTTCTTTTAAGCCATGTCGTTTATGTCCATTAATAGAAGGTGCAATGAAACGAACATCGGATGGTAATTGGGCACATGTTATATGTGCACTTTATATACCTGAAGTATCATTTGGTAATGATGAAACCATGGAACCAATTATACTTTCAAAAATTCCATCAATACGTTATGGTCAACCATGCTCAATTTGTATTAAAAATGGACGTTCAAAATCAGATGCAATTAAAGGTGCATGTTGCGAATGTAGAGTTAAAAATTGTTCACAATTATTTCATGTTACATGTGCACAACAAGCGGGATTATTATATGAAGATGTTAGAAAAAATAATTGTCAATATCCAATTTATTGTGAATATCATCGACCGAAATTTTCTGTACGAAACTATAGGAATATTCTATTAAATAAATAAATATTTTTTTTTAATGATTTAGAAATTTATAAGACAGGTGCCTGCATTTCAATATCAATCATCAGAACGAAATCATGTAAATTAAATTTTTATATCCATATTTTATTTGTTCTTGTTTTGATGATATAGAATTCACAAAACAAAGGAAATCCATCGGAATTATCTGATTTTGTTAATACTACTAGAACTCATACAAATCATTCATTATCATCAGAAACACAAGAAAAATTAAACAATGAAACTAGTCAAAATTTATTAAAAGTTACATCAAAAATTAATCATTCAGATAATCTTGAATTCAATAGACAAGAACGAGCTTCTTTTTCATCATCAAGTCAAAATCCATCACTCACAGATACAAAGTTTGTACTTGAATATTATTCTTTATAACTTTGCAATGACATTTCGAATAGATAGCTGTTATGTAATTGATATAATTTTAATACAGCATATTTGAGCCATTAAAGATGATTTAAGAAACGACACGTAGTATTCAAAAGCGATTGCAAGGTTATTTTTCTTATGAAGTAAATTTAAATTGTACTAATCAAGAGATGAAACAGAGATGTTTTCAATTCTATAGAAAATAAAATGACTCATTAATACAAATATATTGAATTGAACAAGTTTTTTTTTTCTTTCACATATTTATTTACAAAATTCATTATTATTTCTAAATTATTTTTTTTTTTATCATTGAACAGAGATTTAACAATTTTTAATTTAAAATCATCAAATGCGAATAGTGATCAGCAATCATTAACATCTATATGTACAACTATTTCTTCTAATATTAATAATATTCTTTCATCAAAAGAGACGTTTACTCCAAAAATCAAGTAAACATCAAATTTTTTTTTATTTAAAAAAAAAAAAGAAGAAAATCTTAAAATTATCCTTTCAGAATTGAAGTGAATAATGACGATTATCAAATAATTGAAAAAGATAAATTAAATAAAGCTGTACAATTTCATAAAAAACGTCATTATTCAAATGAAGACGGTCCAAGACCAGTTGGTCGTCCTCCATCAAAAAAACCACATTTATCTCAATTGAAACATAGTAATCATTCAATAGCTCTAGAAAAAAATCTAAAATCTATAGAATCTCAAACTAAAAATGATCAAGCAAATATTGATCTTTATTCTCGTCAATCATTAAATAATTCGTCTTTAACATTAAAAACTTTAGAACAACATTTATTTCCATCTCAAACTTTAGAAGAATTTCTTGAACAAGAATGGGAATTAACAAGTGATTTTCTTCTTCAACAAAATATGCCACGTGATGTTTCATCATTATTATCATGTTTATATCAATTTAAATCTGAAAATGCATCTTTAAAAAAGAAATTTGATGAACTTAAACATCGTCGAGATTCACTTCGTGTTATAAATGCTAATCTACGTCGAAAACTTTCAGAAACTGTTGCAATTAATGATACATTGAATGAATCATCAGATCTTCCAATAAATAATCAACAAATATATAAAAAAAGTACATCACCTACAGTTGAAAACAAACATCAATTAAACAAAATCATTTCTTCTAATATGGATTTTATTTCGAACAATTCAACTCATTCATCATCATTCTCATATGAGCCAATGCATCCATATGTAATGCATAAAAATGAACCACTACCTCTAACTCATGGTCTTAGTCTAGAGCTTCTCTCTCAAATTCTTACAACAAGTAGTCCACAACTTTTTGCGCCAACATGGAACATTTCTGTAAGTCATTTTGTTTATTATTCAATACATAAAATAAAACATATTCTTTAATAGAATTTTGGTTATGCAAATTTTCCTGGCGCTAATTCAATATCACTTTCTGATGAATCAATAATGCGTTCATATCCATCTTTTCAACAATGATTCTAAATTCATTTTCTTTTCTTCTAAGTCTAATTTTTTATGAGCAAAAATCAACGACTATAACATATGCATTTATTATTTAGCGATATATTAATCTAAATACTTTCTAAATCATTCTCCATAAAAATAATTTATTGGTTTTTAGATGAGACATTGTTTCTTATCAGGTATTTTCTTTAGTCTCTTTTTTTTTGGCCCTATTCTTTTTAATCGAACAGTTATTCGTACTGTTTATTGCAGCATTTTAGTCATCCTCTATTCAACTATATAATTACTCTCGCAGATTTTTTGTATAAAATTGCATGTATTTTATTGTATGATTTGTTGTTTTTATTGTGGATATTTATAAAAAGATTTTTTCCTTTCTATAATATTATATATTTAAACAAAAAATAAATAAATGTCAAAAGTTAGAATTGATAAATATACGAATGTATTTATTTATTTATTTATTTGAAATAATATATTTGAGTTTTTAAAATTTTCATGAATCTAACAAATAAGAGAAAACAACATTCGAAAAGATAAAAATAAAATAGTTCTTTATTACTGAACAAATAAAAAGTAAAACATTTTTTAAAATTTCAATAATCTATATAGAGTGTTACGTAAATATCTAAGCCAGAAAACAATAACTGAAGGAATCTATTGATTCTCTACGAGATTTGATACAAAAGCATAAACAATCATTTAATTTGACGAAGAATTTTTCAAACAAAATATTTTCCGGTTTATTTGCATTTTTGTGTAATTATCACAATTGACATGAGCATGCACTTGAGTCTGAAATATGAGTACGAATCGAAAAACAAAATTTTTTCAAGTAATATATAAAAAAAAGATTTCTCAACAATATGATATATAATTTATTTGTATAAGTGTTTACAAAAAATTGCCAGGTGAAATCCAACAAATAAAAGCAAAGTAACAGATTCTTCTTGCGTACATTTCAAATTTTGGATCTTGATGTAAAAAAAAAAAGATTTGTAACGTAGAAAAATATTCACTGTTTGTTTGTGTCTCTTAATGTGAATAACAAATAATTATTATTATATTGCAGTACTAATTATAAACAGCTCAAATAAATATTTTTCTCAAGCTTCTTCTGTTCATGCCAGTTGAATGAAAAGCAAATTGTTTACTAATTATTGCAATAGGATCAATCATTCCACATTCCCTATCGTACATTAAATTGTCGAGCTATGTATTAAGTTCAAAATAAAAAAAGCTATTAGCGTAATCCTTATGAGATTAAAATTTGAGACACAATGCAACTATTATTACTAATCTCAAGAAAATTGTTTTATTTGATTTATTTTGAGACGAATTTCTGCATCAATTTTTACTCAATTCACCAAACACTGCAATAAAGAAGTAATTGATATATTCCAATGAGATGTTAGTGATATATGGTTCATAGCTGTGTATCAACAACATGTATCATGGTTTGTGATGATCTCTGGAGATCCTTTATCATAGCCTGTGATGGTTTCTAGAGACTGTCTGTCATAGCCTATGCGAAGAAAAAGAGTTCAAATCTCTAACACTGTACACTTCAACACACCTTTTAGATCGTCTTTGAAAAAAATACTATCTAGCAATTAATATATTACTTATTAATAGTAAATAATATATTAACGATATTTTTACAGATTATTTATTCAACAAATAAATTACTCATACACTCATTTTATTTCGAAGTTAAACAATACAATTTTGATCTCAACTAGATTCTAAATTAACCTACTAGATAGATTCAATAGGGGTATCTCCAAAAAGCTTTTATATACGCATATTTTCGTCTAAGATATCTCTCAAAAAGATGCGTCATTCAAAGTACATTGACAGTCTTATCTATTACAAATCTGATAAGAATATTATTGTTTCTTTTTATCAAAAATATGAAAATCAGCAGGTTAAAAAAATATTAATTTCTGCTATTGGATTGTCTTATTACGAAATACTTCACTTTTATTAGAAATTAAAAAACTATATTCATTTAATCACAAATAATTGATGATAATCATACAACAAAATTTTGATCAACTACGAGGACAAACTAACGTAGGATATGAGACTTATTTTTCTAATGTTAAGATAAGAAAAAGAAAAAAAACAGCTTTCTAAGTAACCTAAGTCACGATACATTTATTTTATGTGTTTATAATGATGATAACAATTCTTTTACTTTTCGCATCTTGTTTTACGTACGGTCAAAGTACTAAATGTCAAATATGCATCATTGATTCAACTTGTACGGATGATTATATTCATTTTAATGTATCAATATCAAAGGAATGTGAACATCCAATAGAGACATATTTTAGTTATGATACAGATATTGATTCAGACAAACATTATTTAAATAAAACAATCGGTTGTCGTCATTGTTATTTTGACTTTACTATAGACTCTATTCATGATGCATGGGATTATGTTTTAAAACTTGAATCACCTGAAACAACAAAATCTTGTTCTATTCGTAAAGCTCGTTGTGGTGGATATACGTCACGATATATATGGATTGGTACTGCCAGTCTTTCGGGTTTATTTATTGTATTTGGTGTTGTATTAGGTATCATTCGATATTACCGTACTCGAAAACCACCAATGAAAGCTATACAGTAAATAATTCAATTGGAATTATTTATTGTTTAAATTTGTTATGTTCTATAAAAAGAAACGAAAAAGGAATTGTATCATATTTTACTTTTATAATGGAAAAAAACAACCGCATTTCGAATAATTAATTTATATTGTGAAATAAGGTTGATTTTATTGTAATTTATCATGTTTATATTATATTTAAATCTTATGAAGTAATCTCTAATAAAGAATAAAATATTTGCACCAGTGTTTTATATGTTTATTATCTAATTTGTAACAGAATTCAGATTATATTGACTAAAATCGTGTGATTATCGAACCCTATCAATATATCAAAATAGTCGAAATAAACCGATGGTACGTGAGTAAAATATAAATAAATATAAAGTCTGACCAAGTCTATTGATGTATAAAAATATGTTTTGGAATAAAGGATATACATCCACAAAGAATTAAAGTTATATTGAGATGCATTCAACTCTGCCTGAGTAACGGTAGAAATAATTCATTTTTCTGTTCATGTTAGAGGTAATAATTCATCAGTATAAGTTAACAACAATGTTGTTCGTTTGTAGAATAATAGTAGGGTTCAGGATTTCTTTCTAAAGAAATTAAACTAATTATTGGGTGTTGAAAATCGATGTTACTCATAACAAATTTATATAAAAGCTTTCAACATTCTTGTCGAATGTACTTAGAGAGTATTAAAAGTAGTGGTAGAGGTATTTTAATTCCTTATGAAAATCTTAAAGAAACTTTCTCGCTATATCATCTGAAAGTAAAAACTAGTGCCTTACATTTCTCTAATGTTTCATTATATTTTTCACTAATATTATAATAATGAAATTTTGATAAGAATAATTCTAGATCACATTTTATATGCAATGTATATCCTCTTTTTACTGTTTGTTTTGTTGTTCTTCTCACTTTTTTCTTGTCGTCTCTGATATCTAGAGGTACCTGTATACAGTAGGGTATATAAAAAGTACTGATGATATAACAAAAATGAAATACAGAAACAAGTTCATTAAGTTGTTACTGCAATGATTCTGCGGATCTAGCATCCTATAATTTTTTGTCATTTGACTTAATCAAACAAAATTTAAACGACTGCGAATCGTTGTATCGTACTATAAATAAATTCATGAATATTTTGAATGAAGAAGAATGTAAAAAAATACAATTAAGTGTGAATAACAAGAATGGTTATTTTCAACATTTAATCAGATATAGATTTAAGAGGCTTATTTTTATGTTTAGTTTTCAGTTCTATCATCATCATTTTCTGTACCCTCTAATATCTATAGACAGCTACATATTAGAGGAGACGAGAAACGAAGAAGAGATTGCATATCGAAGATTAAGTGTTATTTAAGATTACCGTCATATATTATAATAAACTGTTCTTATTGAAATTTCATTCTTCTAAAATTAGTTGAAGAATGATCAAATATCACAGAAATGTAGAGGATTGTTTTTTTTATTATCAGATTATATAGAAAGAAAATTTCTGTAAGGTTTTTACAGAAATAATATACCTCCATCACTATTTTTATTATGCCCTAAGTACATGGAAAATAGGCCATGCATGTTCTTCTTATGTTTACGAAAGTATATTAAACATTTTAAATTTCGATGGAACTTGAAACTTCTATTTCATTTGATGAGAATGTCAATCAGTCATATCGCATATTGGATAAATTGCAAATAAACTTTCAGTTCAAATATATATTCATTAACTATCCTAATTTGAACTACCACGTTCTAATACATACAATATTCTAACAATAGAAATATGCAAATTTCTATCTCTTTAATTAGATCAAAAGTTTATTATAATAACAACAAAAAATCTGTACACAAGTATATCATTATAATATAATGGATTATAAATTGAAATCTTTGTTTTTTTTTTTGTAGAGTTATAAATATGTCATTTTATTTATTAAAAAAACATTTTCTATTCAATATTATGCTAATCTTAGTCTTAAAATAAACATATTAATAACAGTTGTCTGTAATATATTAGCCTTGAGAAAAGCAATAATTGTTAATTGTTTTTGTTATTTTTTTGAATGTGTTTTGTTTCTTTAAAAAAAAATATTTAAGTCATATTAATTGACACACTTCATTTATCCATTATTGTTGAATGTCTTCATGAACGAGATCAGAAATTCGGAAAGTAGCGAAAGGAAGCTACTGTGTCATTGTCGGTTCGTTAAGCATGTGTTTTGCCTCTTCAGCATATGGTCCACTACCCTTTCAACCCGCTTTATTTCGCCCAAGAAAATAGAACGATTTGAGAGGCGAGATTTTTTTTCTTTGGAAATTTTTCAAGCATCCAAATTAAATACAAAGACGATCGTAAACAAATTTACACGGGAAGTACAACGGGTTACATGACACAGCATGACTATTGTATATGTCTATTTGAGTTATAAAGAAAGGAAAAGATAATGTTAAGTGACAAAAGCACTTCGATGTTGTTTCTTGTACACGAAAGACATGTAAAATTTTTGTTTTGCTTCATATTTCTTCATAGATGACCCTATTACTTTGCATGAGGTCATGGAAATAGCCAATTATAACCTCGAACTATATGAACCATCAAAATGTAAATCATGTACGACGCTATAATACAAGCATATACACATCCCTATTATTCGTTGTGAATATTCATTACAATTCAATCTTTCATTTTCATGACAATTAAGAAATGCTGTGAATAAAAACACCATGCAGCCTATTGCAAAATCGAAAAACCTAATGATAACGAAACATTTATATAAATTTATCTGTATTCTTTAAACAAACATGATACTGCCAAGAGACCGGAATTAACCGTGAAATCATAAGAAGCCTTGTTAATGCCTTGTGGTAGAGTCGTATGACATTTCAACTAAGCTATTATTCAACCTGACTGTTTTGATTATATTCTATAAATATCCATACCCTAATAGTTTCTACTTATCCTAAAGCCTTTACTTTCGCTTGATAAATAAAAAGATTTTCTACCATCCATACTGTGATTTTAATCATTGATGCCTCGCATATTCCTATGTTATGTCTATCATATTTACACTCGATTAGTTTCTATTGCATATAAAGATACACGCAAACTGTATAGAAGTTTGTGTTAAGCTTAGCAATCATATGAATGAATACAATGGATAAGAATATACTTTGCGTGTTGCACAAAAAAAAATATTATTCTACTGCATGCTTTCACATTCATAGAAAAAATATGAATAGAATGTACGATGGTACAGCTCATTTCTTATTTATTAAGTTCGTTCCTTTTCGGAAAATTTGATTCAATCTACTCTCGCTTTCTAACACTAGATATGCAAACGAGCCAAACTGTTTTAGGATTTCCGAAAAATGAATATAGACGACTTTCTGCTAGGCTAATTACATTTTTTTTCTTATTTTTCTCATGCTTGACAGAACTAAGTCATAGCAGCGATTGTAGCAGTTACAAGAGCAACAGTTCTTCGTAAAAATATATAATCGAGTCATATTGTTGTATTGTAATCGACTCATCTGTAAGAAAAAAAATGATGATGATGATGATGGTAGTAGTGATGGTGATGGTAGTATATTTCTCTTTTTTTCTATTACTCCAGAGAACACTATGATAGTTCCGATAGAGAACAAAAAAAAAAGCAAAACTTATTTTAACACGCACAGTCGTTTTCTGTCAGTTTATTGTATGATGTTAGTAAGAGCTAGTGAATGTTTGAACTTTCCTGCTGTCGTCAACTTTCATCTCTCGACGTCGGAATACGAGAAGAGCAAAAAAGAGAAGAATAGCAAAAAAATGTTGGATGTTATTAAAACACGCGATAAAAACGCCTACTTTGTCTTCATATTAGAGCTTATGCTTTTTCTAACTACTGCTACTTATCAACTGGGTGTCTGAGATGATAGTAATAAAAAAAAAAATGAGAGCCACAAAAAACACTAACCGTGTTCAAACAATAGAGAGCAAAGGAAGTATATGTCGATAAAAGACCAAGAAAAAGCAGATGAAATATTCTAGTGAAGATATGAGAATAAAATATATTTGTCTAAATTTTGCTTTCATTGTCATCGAATGACGACGTTATTCAGTGCTTTATTGATTGACTTCCTTTCTATTTCTGTGTGTCTCGTATGTACTCATATAACTTACTACTTTTTTTTTTCCTTATAATACAGGACAAAGAGTCAATCTAAGTAGTATCTCGCGAGGCATGTTGAAACTCTAATAATAGAGTATAGATCAGTTTATTGATTGAGTACAAGAACACAAGAGAAAATATAAAATGATTAGATAAACATCACTATTTTCTATAGCTACGAGTCGAACATATAAATACAAATAAAAATTTTATTTTTCATTCATCAGGACACGCTCCTTTCATTTTCGTTTGTAGATATAAGAGAATGACACATTGTCATTCTATACTTTTTTGGCATTTTGATTAATGATGCACATAGAGTCTGTCAGACACTTCTAACTAAAAAAAAAAACCTGTTTTATATCACGCTGAGCAAAAAAAACTTAAAGCAGAAAAATTAATGAAAAAAAAAGGAAGAAGATGTGAGTTCAATTTTTCCAATATTAGCACTTGAATGAGGAATCATAGTCCATAAATCTATTTTGATGAGTGCTTTTTTATTTTTATCATCGTTAATCTACAGAAAAATAAAGTTCAACATCATATATTCTGCTTCTCATTCGCTTTTTTTTCTGATATGTCAATCGTTCAAAGTTGTTGGATTCATAAATGACAATATAATTAACGACGTGAATAACAAATCTTTATTTTTACATCAAGAATGGTATCAGGATACGTTAATAATCATAATAATCCAGATGCCTATACAAATGCAATGCAAGGCCAAGTATTATTGAATGGTAGTCAGGTGCCAAAAATAATTTGGAATCAAATTAAAATTCTTATTATATCAAATAAAGATGGTAAGAAGAAAAAAACAAATAACAACAAATATGAAGTAAAATATATTTATATTTGCTTTGTTGTTATTTTTTAATATAGAATTTGATATTGAACGTGATATGTTAGTAACGGAAACTTTACCAAAATTACAACAATATTTTTTAACACAAGGTATATATGTTTATTTTATTGATTGTAATTTAAATTGGAATTTTGATCTATCAAAAAATCCATATCATATATTACGTTATATGAAAGAACTTAAAGATGCTTATCAAACATCAACAGGACATTTTTTATTAACTTTTGTTGGAAATAAATATGGTCAAATTGTTTTACCTATTGAATTATCAACAATAGACTTTCATAATATAAAAAATTCAGCATCTGATTTAGGCAAAGGTAAAAATATAAAAATTTTCTTTAATTTATTTAATTAAAAATTTTTTTTTTTGTTTTAGATATTAAATTACTTGAAGAATGGTATTTATTAGATGATAAACTTTCTCCACCAATGTATAAATTAAAAGATCCTGATGAAAATTTTTCAACTATTCCATCACGTTCAATATCAACATATGATATAAATTCATGTGAAAATCAAGAATGGAATGAAGCATATTTTAATTTAGTTGATCTATTTTTAAGTGTTTTAAATGAAAAATCAAATATGAAATCTATGCATGATATTCAACTACTTTCATATGTAGAAATGTTATTTAATTATTCAATTAAATTATCTCCATCTGGTTCTATGTGTATTTTAAGACAATTGGACGGTATGTTTTTAGTTTTTTTGAAGTTTCTTAAAAACAAATTCTAGAAAAGATTGTTTTCGTTTTTTTTTCTTCTCTATCTTTTATTTTTATGAAAAAAACAAAACATCTATCGCCATTTTGACATCTAATTTAGAAGTTCATACAACGTCAACATTCATCTTATTTCTAATCTGCATACATCAATTTTATTAAGCATTTTGTCTCTTGAGATATTTATTAAGAAATTTTTTTGAAACAAAAAAAAAATCAACTAATGTCATTTCTCATAATTATGATTAAAAATTAAAGTAATTATTTCGAAAAATTTCTTACATGATATCAATGAATAACTTTAAATAAATGGAATCAAATATTCAACGATATTATCTCATTAAGAGCATAAATTTAGTTTTTGTTTGATAAATTTTCTCTGACCATTGTCTCGATAAAGATTTTTCCGTTCAGATATAATAGATTTCTTTATTCATCCGAAATGAAATTTACATCAAGATGATCTATATATGGAACACGCATTAATTATTACAACTAGACCTTTTCATGAAAAACAAAAAGTTCAAACTTAATAATATTGAACTTTTTTTTTATTGTAGTTTCTTTATTGCAATAATTATAGCATAGAATTTTATATAATCTTCATCTGTATCTATTTACAGAATAAAAGAAAAACAAAATAATCATTGTACTCTTTTGCTAATTGTCATAGAGTAAATTTTAGAGTACACGTTGACAGTACGGTACAAACTAATATGAAAAAAAAACATCTACATAAATAAATATTAATCTTGATCTTTTTTAATGGTCAAAACACATTAACTACAAGAAATTTTCTATAGAAAAAAAAATCTCATTATCACAAGATCTCTCTTAAGATGAGAAGAGGTTTTATTTTAGTACAAAACAAAAAAACTACTATGAAATAATTATGATTATATTAATTTCGCATATTTTTATTTTGTTTAAAGGTTTAAATGAAAAAAGTAAAGGTAATGAAAGTTATATTGATTTACTTTCTGGTGGTCGTTTGGATAAAATTCGTCAAGAAAAATTAAAACGTTTTCGTGAATCTATAATAAATAAATTATCAAATAATAATGATAATAAAAATGATTTTAAAATTGAAGATAATCGTACTATACTTAATATACCATGGAAAGATAATGGTGAATTTCAATCTGATGATTCGGATTATCAACGTTATTTACGTACATTAAATGCATCAATATTTTTACGTATTAAATCATTAAATCAACATTTTAATGATTTATCTATATTAAATCATTATAAAAATTCTGAACAAATTCTTTATAATGAAATTCTTGTACATTTAACATATTATTCTAAATATTCATCATATACATGTCTTGGTTTTGATTATTTTATTAATAATAATTATTCATTTAAACAATGGTTAACATTAGCAAATACAACTGAACATTATCCATTTATGATATTTGGTAGTCGTGCATCAGGAAAAACATTATTGTGTACAAAAATAGTTCAATATCTTTTAAATAGTTTAGAAAAAAATGTTTCATGTATAATACGTTATTTTAATTTAACAACAAAATCACGTAATATTGTTGAAATATTTTCATCAATATGTACACAAATGTGTTCATTTGAACATATACCAAAATTAAATAATGAACAAGAAATTAATTATATTGAATATTATCAATTAGTTATAGAAAATTTATCAAAAATACAAAAACCATTTATATTAATGATTGATGGAATTGAAGAAATATCACCAACAACTCAACATGTATCATCTATTGGATTTTATCAAGCTTTACTTCAATTACTTCCACCTAAAGTAATCAGTTTTCATTAAATCTTTTTTAAATCAATGTATATTCAAAAGAATTGCATATTTAATATGATATTAACAATAAAATTGATGTTCATGCCTATTTTGTTATCCAACAAAAGAGAATACTTGAGTCTAAATAGATCGTAGTATAATAGTCAAATGTTTCAAACGTATAGATAATCGTAGAAAATAATTTAAAAAAACTTAATTCTCATCATATTTTTGCTCAACTTAGTACTATCAATGAACGTATTTTCAACTTGAATCAAAACAACTTTTTTTTCTCTCATGGTTAGTTTCCTCATATGTCGCTGTTTGTAGATTGAAGCGGAAATAAGCTAAGTTTATTGTCATCATTCGGGAAAAAACAAACTGAATGGCAGAGATCTGATACAAAAAGTTTATGGTATTCTTAATAGTTTTTTGAATGTCGATACTTGTTGTTTTCTGTGTTTTGTTTCCTAATTTATTCTATAGAGGTTGCCGGATGCCTATGAAATAGACTTTTTGAATAAGAACACATAGATATTCTTGAAAAATGCTATCAATTTTAATTATTGAATCGAATATTCATTTTTGACATGGTGAATTACTGTCTAAAAATGTAAATTCTATTAGCAAAAGATTCTCTAAACATCATTTATATTGACAGTTAAATATCTATTAAGGAAAAAATGAAATTACTCAAAATTCATTCATGTCTTCTTTTTTGCAGAATATCTTTAAGAATATGAGAATGTCAAAGTAAACATAAGTAGATTAATATTCATTTCTTTATATTAACTAATTTACAAAGTAAAATATTCAATAATGTTTTTAAATTTTCTATCATAAAAAGATATATCTTTCAGCAATCTGTAGGAATGTTTAGCACGGAAACTTCTCCAGATGTCCGATTGTTGTTCTACTGAGACGATGTCCATTTGATGAGTGCTAATAAGAAAGAGAAAAATCTAGAATTGTTTGCTTTATCGGACCTTTGTTCGTGAGATTTCGAAAGTTTACTAGATTTTTCAATAAAAGGTTGTAGTCCACTTAAATCACATCGAAAATTGAATTTGGACTTCAAACTCTTGCACAAACAAAGTTCTTAATGAGATTAGTTCATTGGGTAAGTATGAGCTTTCTATTATCTGTTTTCTTGAGATGTAAATATATGAGCAGAATTTACTTTTACACATGAAAGAATTTCGAATATTGCATATCTCAGGCTAGGAGATGCTATAAAAATTACAAATTATCCGATGAACTAATCTCATTGAGAACTTTAGTTATGTAAAGTTTAAAGTCAAAACTCGAAAGTTGATTTTGCACATGACTTGAGTGGGCGGAAGCTTTTTATTAAAAATTCAGTAAAATTTCGATTTTCAAGAACAAATGCCGGGCAAAGCAAATCATTCTAGCTTTTTCTATCATTTGATAGTACTCGCCAAATGAACATCGTTTCGGTTGGAAAACGATTCGATACTTTGAGAGATTTCCTTATCAGTCTTTCGAACCCAACATTCTTGCTCTACTACTAATACGATAACAAATCGTAGGCTAATAACATCTCATTATTTATTATGAACTACTTCCTTATTGCATTTGTAGAGGATTAAGTAAAAAGATAGTGAGAAATAAAATAATCATTCCGTGATTAATAACAGCGACTACATCTTGTTTTAAATTTTGATCGCGTAGAAGTTCTACTAAATGCTTTTCTTTTAGGTTTATGTTATATTATCTGTCAGTCGAAGTGTTCATTTATCGCCTTCCTATGATATTCAAATTCGTGAAACGGTTGAACGAATTGAAAAAGAAAATTGTCTAATTGAATTGCCATTTTTAAGTGAAACAATAACTAATGAAGATTTAGCATCATATATAAAATCAGAATTAAATTCTATTCAACAAAATGTAAATGATTCAGCTTTACAAGCATTATCAAAATGTGTATATCAACAATTAGATAAACAATCATATATATTTTATTTATTACGTCTTGTTTTACATGAAAGTTATTTTAGTTATTTATCACAACAAAAAAAACAATTAAATTTAACAAATTTAAATATTGATGAAATACTTAATGCTTATATTGGTAAGATTAAATTTAAATATTGTTTTCTTATTTATTTATTTATTTATTTATTTTCTCTTTTATTAATTATAGATCATTGTGAACAAAAATTTGGTCGAAAAATTTGTTCATTTATATTTAATTATATAAGTTCATCACAATCAGCTATTGCTGAGATTGAATTACTTGATATATTATCATGTAATAATGAATTTTTTTTAGAATATTTTTCTAAAGATTTACCAAAACATTTACGTTTTCCACCATCATTATGGATTGCAATTAAATATATCTTAGGTAAAAAATAAAGAAAATCACTTACAAAAAAAGAAAATCTATTTATTTAGGTCCACTCTTATCTGAAAGATATTTTGATTTAAAAGTTGTTATTTGTTGGAGTCATTCATTTATTCGACGACATATGAAGCAAAAATATTTAAAACGAGTTGAAGATATTAGAATTGCACATCGAGATATTGCTAATTATTTTCTTGAAGCTTTTATTGAATCAAAACCATTGGTTGACATGAATCGAAATGTTCAAATTAGGTAATAAAAAAAACAACAGCAACAACAAAAGGATACTTAGAAAGAGGATATATGCATCAATGAAAAAAACATTCAACAGGCTCTAAGTGATCTGAAGAACATACATTAAAAAATAGTTTTCATCTTCATATTACTACCTACATAAACACAGTCACAGAAAAATCAGCGAATTTCTTATGCATGTTCGATCAGAAAAAATTCATCATTGATGATGTCTTTTCTACATTTTATTATAGAGTTTGCTAAAGAGAAATCATGAATTTAGTACCATAAATACAGTTCGATGTAGACATCTTGTATGCATCTTTTCATGTCATCCTCATTTTTGATGTGCTTTATAGTAAAACTTCTAATTTGCTCTACATTTTAAGGCTTCTATTATGTATCGTGTCACAGTCGATCTTATGATCCATGTTATAAGAAAAAAATGTAGGATTTACGGTCATAAACTCACTAGTCATGATAGCTTCCCAAGGACGTTATTTATACGCTTCATTTGATGTTCATCGGTTTGCGTGTCGAATAGTTGTAATGTCGTGACAATTTAACGGCTTAAAAAGCATGCTTCTTTTTAGTTAGAACCGTAAATGTCAACGAAATTTCAAAGATGTTAAATTTATTCTAGTTGGACTTTGATAGAAATTTCAATATGAAAATAAAATTTATTTCATCATTTCGAAGAGTGTCTGTCCGTGGCATTCATAAGATTGTGTTTAACTCTAGGAAAGTTATCTTGAAGTATATCATAATGTGTTCTAAGTAGATGTATATGGTCGAACTGACGAGCAAATTATCTCGAGTGTAATTCTCTGTTTGAGCTCATATTGAATCCACGAAGAAGTCTCATGAAGACTAGAAAAATCCTAAAAAGGATTTTGTCTCCATGGGCCTTTGAAGCAGAGTTAAAATTGTCTTACTGAATTTTTGACCAGTTTTTAGATGTTTACAGTTCAATATCTTGATAAAAGAAAAATATTTTCGGCTCAAAATGTCAGTATATTCTAATTACAGATTGAAATTCTGTTATTTAGTTTTTCATTGAATACGTAAAATTGGATCAAAAATTCAGTAGAAAGGCCATACTTCGGTTTCAAAGGCCTACTGAATTAAAATCTCTTAAAATTTTCCTGGTCTTACAGAGACCTTGTTGTGGGTTCCATGCGAGCTCAAATTGCGAGCTATATTTCGAATGGTGACCTTGTAAGCAACTACTAGAAGACAATTAGTAGATTGAAGAAGTTCATAGCTCGTGTACCGTTTCTTTAATTTCTTAAAAGTAACAATTGATCATTTCTGGATCACGAAGAGATATGAATAATGAATTTCATGATCGAATTTTTTATTGAACACCTTAATAAAGCAACCTAGTTTTGGATAATATTGTTTTCAACGCTGTTGATGCTCTTCGCTCTATATACTATACAACTATACTACCTGTATACCTTTCATTTAAATAAAGCGATACAAAAGCCAAGGAAATCTTGAATTGAAAAAAAAAACTCTATAAAATATTATTGATCCCTAGATGAAGAAATATCGGTCGAAAAACATAGAAAAATCGTATGAACTTGCAATTAGGGATTCGATAGTCAGCTCTGCCTGGTCACAAGCGAACGTAGAAAAAGCCGATCACCGGACTTCGGCTTCTAATTTTCTACTATTATCCCACGTTTTCCGGTCAGAAATTCGTGCATTCAGACGTCGGTACCGTTGACCTGGTTCCTATAGACTTCTTTAGTCCACCATTTTGAATCCATGCTAAATTTCTAGCTTTTTTCTTTCGTTTGCAATAAATTCTTATGTTTTTTCCTTCAGAGGAGATAGTGGTCGTCGTTTTATCTTACAACAACCTCTTCTTTACTCGGAAACAGCATATAATTATCGACGACTTGGTGAATTATGGTATCAACTAATGCATTCTGGTATTTATTTCCATTTCCATTTTCATTTTTCGTTTTTTAATTTCATATAAATACGAACGTTTGGTTTTATTATTAGGTGATATTGATCGTTTAAAAGAATATACATTGTGTTGTTTTGAATATTTATTATCAAAAATTCATGGTCTATCAATTGAACAACTTCTATGGGAATTTGATATAATTTGTAGTAATATTCTTGATGCTGATGTACTTCTTGTACAAGCTACGATAAAAAATGTTACAAATATTATTTTAAATAATCCAATGTTATTTGCTGGAGAAATTATTTTACGATTAAAAAATATTAAACGTAAACTTTTCTTTTTCAAATAAATCTTTCTATTATTATTTTTTCTTTAGATCGTTATAGTGAACATATTGAATCATTATATAGTCAAGCATATGAATGGTGTGAATTATGTGGTGCATCTGTATTTGTACCACTTTCATCATGGTTATCAACAATTCCACCAATGATAATTACAGTTTTACCATGTACGGATGGAGCATTTAAAATAGCTCCAACAACATTTAATCAACATGTTTTTTGTACAACAAGACATAATGAAATAGCTATGTATCATATACCATCAAAAAAACTTGTTAAAAAATTTACTGGTATGATAATATTGAAATAAAATGATGAAATATATATTTTTTTTTTGTTTCATATAGGTCATACGGAATTAATAACATCAATTCGATTAACATATAATAGTAAATTTTTAGTATCAACATCAACAGATCGAACTGTAAAATTATTTAATCTTAATTCAGGAGATTTAGAAAATACTTATAGGTATAAACATTTTTTTCTAAATATTCTAATTGAAAAGTAAATTTTTTTTTTAGTATTCATCAAGATGAAATACTTTGTATGACAGTTTCACATAATAATGAACAAATAGTGACTGGTTCACGTGATCGATTTATTGTTGTAATTCGTCTTGAAACAGGTGAAGTTGAACATTCAATAGAACAACATACAGATGCTGTTACAGCTATTGCTCTTACACAAGATGATACTATTTTAATTTCAGGTTTGTCATTAAAAACAAGAAAATAGAAAACGAGAGAACTATCTAAATTGCAATCCATCGTTTGAATTTATATTGAATCTCGATGGAAAATCAACAGAGACTTCATTCTTGAAGTCATCTGAAATAACTCATTTTTATATATTTATCAGAAAATTATTAGATAGAGTATGTCTAATGACTTTTAGAATATTTTCAACTCCAAAGATAAGCGAAGACGTACTTAAGACAAAAACGTGTGTCGTCAATACTTCGAAGTACTGAAGCCACGGCTATTGATCCTATTGGGACACACCATTTCAGCTTTTTTTTAGTGTTATCGAAAATTCCTTATGTGCTCAACATGATACCAAAATGTGGATTACAGTTGGAATAGTTCTCTCGTCAGAAAAGATCTATGTTTTAATTGACTTTTGTTTTTAGCTTCACGTGATCAAACTATAAAACGATGGACTTTTCGTGGAATGCAATTAGTTAATACAATTGATATAATTGGATCACCTATTAGACATATGGTCATTTCAACTGATGATACATTTATTATTGTTGCTTGTGATAATACATCAGTTCAAGTTAAATCACTTGTAACTGGAAGTGATATTCATCATCTTGAAGGACATTCATCAGAAGTGAGAAAAAAATATTTTTATTTCAAATTATCTGTTTCTTTGTGCTTTTTGTTCCTCAATCATAGGTTACAAGTCTTTCAGTATCACATGATTCGATGTGTTGTTATGTTGGTTGTAGTAATGCACATATTTATGTATATAATCTTCGTTCACGTGCTCTACTTCGAAAATTGAGTCATCATGATTCATCTGTTAATGATCTGTATATATCAACCGATGATTATTTTCTTTTCTCAGCAGCTGAAGTCGGTTTCATCGAAATTTCTTTTTATTATTTTGAATATATTAAATAAATTGATTTATTTTAGAATGCAATACATGTTTTGAATGTTAAACAACAATTTAATGGTTTTTTTGCTGATGATTCATCATCACCAACTGATTCTATAACAGCATTATCAATATCACGTGAAGGTGATGTAGCTATAGCTGGTTCTGCTAGTGGTATTGTTCAATTATTTAATTTAATTGATGGTGAATTTACTGAACAAATTGTTGATCATCGTGCACCTGTGACACAAGTTGCACTTTCACATTCATATTTATTTTCATTATCTGGTTCAAGAGATACAACAGTCAAAGTTTATGATAATGAAATGGGAGAAATTGTTGCTGAATTTACTGTAAGATGTTTATTCACATAGGAATCGTGAGAACATTGAGAACTTATTCTAAATATCACATTCGTTTTGCTTTACAATCGTGTCATGTCAATGGAGAACTCTAAAAATGTTTTTTTTTTGTCTATTGAAAACATTATAATATTGAGTGTAAAAACAAACAGAACGAAAAAAAATGTTTGCTGTCGAGCGTCTTATGTACTTGATGGTCTCATGTTTTCTCTTTTAATCAAATATTCTTTAAAAGTAGCTTCTTTGTTTTTGTTAATATTAGGCTCATTCTGCTGCAATATCACATTTACGTATATTAGAAGATAATCGAAAGATTTTATCAAGTGATGAACAAAACTATATAAAAACATGGTGGGCAAATACGGGCGAATTGATTGATTCGGTAGGTGAAACATTATAAATAATATAGATATAAGAAATTATCTTCATATTGGTTTTTTTAGTACAATGTACCGTGTAAAATGCTTGGTGTTTCTCCTGATGGAAAATATGTTGTATCAGGAAATGGAGATAATATGTAAGGATTTTCTACAAAAAAAAACGGTATATTTACGTAATAATTATTGTAAATTTAGTTTAAAAATTTGGTCATTGGACGATGCACGTGTTGTTCGTTCAATAGATCATACAGAAGGAAAAATTACGTGTATAGCTTTCAGAACAGATTCACAATATTTAATTACAGGTGGCGAAGATTGTAGTTCTAAATTATGGGAATTATCATCGGGAAAATTAACACAGGTATTAAAAATAAACCAAGAAAACAAATATGAAAAATTTTTAATGTTATATTTTAAGGTTCTTGTCGAACATGAACAATCTATTACAGCTGTAGCGATAAGTGAAGATGGAAAACATGTTTTAACAGGTGACAAAAGTGGTCTATCAATTATTTGGTCATTTAAAGATGGTAAAAGATTAAATAAATTTAGTATATAGAAAGATAGAATAGTTGAAAAGAATATCAATAATTTTTTTAACAGTTCAAATGAGCTATATGGAAGTCTTCAAGATTAACATTTTATCTTCATTTGAAATATATCATTGCATTCTTTTCCGAAAGATCAAAGAAATTTTGTTCGTTAAATCAATGGTGTTATTAATTCAACAAGATTTAGAAAAACCATTTTATGAAAGCTGTTTCATCTCAAATAAAAAACAATTTTGTTTTACTACTATCTTCGAATAATGCTTTGTACAGTACTCTTGCACTAATAAAAGCGACTCATAGTATAATCATTGTATGCTATGCAGTAAGATTCCATCACGAAGAGTTATGAGAGTTATTTCCATGTTTACAGAATAGTATAATGCCAAAATAAGACTTTCAACAAAATGTTGAATAAGTTTTTAAAGATTTTGTTTTTGAAAGTATCTTTATTATTGATTATCTTCTGCTCTAGTAAACTTTACTTTGTATCGATGTTATTCTAGGAGCTGTTGTACATAAACTTACGAGGCATAAAAATGCCATCGTTTCCGTCTCATTTACTACTGATAGCAATATTGCGATTACTGGTAAAAACATATTTTAATTAACATAATCACTTTTTTTTTGCAAATAATTACTCTTATATATCTAGCTTCTCAAGATGGTCTTCTTTCTGCTTGGTCTACGATAACTGGCATACATCTAGCTACATTTCATTTTAATCAAAATCTAGTTAAATTACTTGTTTCACAAAGTGGAGGTATAAGAAATCAATAGTCTCATTAATTAAATCTTTATTTTCTATTTTTTTGTGTTTCTTGTAGCTCGTTATGCAGCAATTCTACAAAATTCACCATATGTTGCTATGCTTAGTCTTTTCAATATACCATTTAGTGATGCATCTAGAATGGTACAACGTCATAGTGAGAGTATGTTATTAATTATATATCGAAAAACAAAACATATTTTCATAAAATTTGTTATTTCAAGTGTTTTCCGATGGATACAATACTATATTACCGATAAAGCCCAAACCATTACTTTATCCAAAAGATTCAACGATATTGACTAATTCTCGAGAAAGTTCAAAAATTGATCAACTCGGTGGCGATATGATACTTGTAAGTTTTTCATGTATCAATTTTAATTATTTTTTGTTTCCTAATCAAACTAAAAGCGATCTTTTCTCAGCATGATATTATCAACAATTGTGGGGAGAAAATGTTGCATTTAAATCTATTCATCTGTATATTTGACAATTGTATATTGCGAATATCAATGATGCAGCTTCTTACTTGTTTTTTGAATGCCTCTATGTGTTGTACAAATAGTAGGTCTTCCTCTGGGAATGACCTTTCTCGATTTCCATTTCCGGAAAACTTTCTGAATTCCTCTCCCTTCTACGATTTTAATGCTTTTGAAAAAGTATCACTACCATACACTAGCTTATCATATTATTATATTTTGTGCAATGTAGCATGATCTCTGCTTGAAACATAAAACTATTCATAGAAGTACAGTTGATCAATTATGCAAACAGAAAAATACTATTTCATAAGCAAATTTTAATCCATATAAAAATAAAATGAAAAAATTTTCTTCAACATCAATGTTTAAAAACATTTCGAATCCCCATAAGAAACAAGATGAAAGAAAGAAAATTTTCTCAGAACACAAGCACATAGGCGATATTATCATCATGTCCTCTATTGATCGATTGATATAAAGCAAGAAAAGAGAAAAACTATACAATAAGTCGTACAATTGCCATTAATTAAGAGAAGACAAAAAAAGTATATGCGTTATAGACAAAAACACAGTAACAAAATACAAACGACGCCATTGACAATGACAACATAGCTTAGGTTATATTATATTTAGATATATATATGTAGGATGACAAGAGACGTGTTCATATACTCGTATATATATTTGTGTTGATTTATTATTACTAAGCAATTAAGTAGAACATGATGGCATCAATGTCGTGTTATTCTTGATGCCAATCTGCATTTGTTTGGTGTTTTTTTTCCGATTCATCTGTTTTTTGGTTGACAAGAAAAACAACATCTTTCTGTATTATGAAAAAAAATCTTCATCTATTATCAACATAGGTATTTTTCCTGTATATATACATGTATTTTGCAAGCAGCATTTTGTTTTCTTTTGCTAATACTAACTCAAATATTTCTTCATATCTATTTTGTTTCATCGGAAACGAAAAAAGAATTAAGCAATTAGGCAAAATTCAACATTATAAAGTCATACTACTTTACTCTACATAAGGAAACGCATCTTTTAACAAACAAAGAAAAACCTGTGTCCAAACAAAATATGATTGAGCAAGACAAACATCTCTTTATTAATCCATTGAGAAAAACGACAGTAAGACATTAAGTGGCAATAGATATATAAAAAGAATCTTAACTCAATATAATCTTTATGATATGTCCGTATGGATACAAAGAAAACATCTATATGTAGATAAAATCAGATATAAAGATCATAACAATGAATATTGAAAATTTTGAATACTATTCTCTTTATAAAATCTCATCACCCGAAATATCCAATCATCCTGTGATTAAATTTATTATTCGTTTCCATCTTATTTATCCATGGTTATTATTTCCATTTGGTTTTATTGGTTCATTATTAACAATATTAATATTTCGAAGAAAAAAATTTAAAAAATTTGGTTGTTCAATATTATTTGTTGCAGAAAGTGTTATGGTAAATGTTGTTTAATTTTCGTTTCTTTTTCTATAACTCAAAATAAAAAACGTATATAGTTTTCTTTTAGGATTTATTATTAATTACAATAAATTGTATTCATCTTATTATACTTTATACATTTAAATCTCATTTTTTTCAAAATTCTATTTATTTATAT
The DNA here is from genome assembly GCA_905250075.1 of Rotaria sp. Silwood1. Lineage (NCBI taxonomy): Eukaryota > Metazoa > Rotifera > Eurotatoria > Philodinida > Philodinidae > Rotaria > Rotaria sp. Silwood1. The sequence goes on along the minus strand of CAJNOP010000009.1, from coordinate 1,734,168 downwards.
CGAGTTTATAAATTTTCAACAAATTATTTTTCACATTGTGCTCTATGGATTTTATGTATCATATCACTTGAACGAGCTGCTGTTACACGAAGATTTGATTGGAATCAAAATGTTTTTAATCGTAAACATTCATATTGTATACTAGTTATCATATATACAGTATTATTTTTTCTTAATATACATTATTTAATATTTTTTCTTCCCGAACCAGAAAAATCCTATTTATATACTAATAATGAAGTAGAAAAAAAATCAACAGATACGTCTAGTGCAAGTTCAGTTAGACTAGCTGGTGACAGATATGATCATTTTTTAAAATTTTATTTATCATGGATGGATTTTATAACAAATTCTTTAATACCATTTATAATAATTTTAATAGCTAATGCAACTGTTATGTATTCTGTATGTAAATCTCATATATTAATGAAAGAATTAGGCTTAAGACAAACACGTTCACCACGTGATACACAATTGGCATATATTTTATTTGTATCAACATTACTTTTTCTCTTATTAACATTTCCATTACGAGTTTTTTCTGTTATTGAACCATATTTAAGATATGAACGGCAATATTTAATGTTATTAGATGGTATAATGAGATTTTTATTGTATCTTGATCATGGTTGTGGATTTTATTTGTATACATTCACTGGCGAATTATTTCGTCGGGAATTTAAAAAATTCTTCAATGACTTTTTATATCTTATTTTTCGAAGACGTTTTTTTAATTGGTCATCAATTGAATCACGACGTCAAAGTGATATAAGTGGTTCAACTGGTGGTCCTATTGTTTTACATATAGTTTATTCGAATCCTCAGCATCACCATTATCATCATCACCATCACCCACAACAAGAACAACATGGAAATATTAAATTACAAGACTCACCAAATATTTGTGGAACAAATAAATCATCTTTGCATCCATTACAACTACAGAAATCTTTATATGAAGCATCATTTCATCCGCAATGTACTTATACTAGACCGCGCCATATGCGCTCTTTTTCAAGTTCGCCATGCCGTTCAACCGTGATTCCTAATATAGGACAAGAACCCTTATTTAAAACTACTACAACTACTACTACTAATAATAATAATAATCATAATCATCGTCATCATCATCATCATCATCAAGTTTGTGTGGCTAAACGACATAGTTTATCTTGTTTTGAATTTCCGTTTCAAACTTTAACCGTATCAGTGACATCATCAAATAATCTAGATAGAAAAAGCGATATTGTTTAGGTCTTTTTTTCTTTACTTGTTGAATTTAGTGTGATTAACTTTAAGGAAATGAAAATATTTGATTGTTAAATTTTTCTTTTCTTTTATAGCCAGATCCAATGAGTAAATCGCAAAGTAAAGAATTTTTCAAGAAAAAACAGCGTGGTCAAAATAAAAAGAATAGTGCTTCTGCTGTTGGTATTAGTATTGTTGGTCCATCAATGAGCAATTTAGCACAAGGTAAAGCATATCATATTCAAACATCTCATGGAAGTACAGCTGGTTTGGTTGTCGGTAGTGAAGATCCAGCTGTTGTTGTTATTAGTCCACATCCAACACCAACAATACATCAAACAAAAGAAAAACGTACAAAAATATGTTGTTTATTGTGAATAAATAATTTTTGAACATTGTCTGCTTATTTTTTTTTCCATCGAGCGTTTTTTCTCTATTTGATGTTCTCATATTGTTACAATTTGTCATTGAGAACTGTATTCGGTAAACGAATAATCAATTGAACATTATCTTTTTAATGAAACATTAATTTAAGATGATGCACAAATTTGTTTTTCTTTTTATGCCATTAATGAATAAAATCTTGTTATTTTTAGACTGTATGCTTTGTTTCGTAACAATATTTGTAATGCAAAAAAGTTGCAGTTAAGTCTTGTTATTTTTTTTCATTGATTTTTATTTATCGCTTTTTCTTGTCATAGCATTTTTTTCGATTGAGATAACAAACGACTGTATTTTTAAAAAAATGAAGAATGAATACATAGAATCAATGACAGTATGTTGTTTTGAAACTTTTTAGATGATTATTTTGCAATTATGTCATGTTCCAGGAATTCAAAGAATGATTATGAATAAATACAATTTTAGAAAAATAAATAACTTTTAAATTAACATATTTTATAATAAATTTCAATATAAACAACGCAAATAAAATATAGGGCTTTATAGAAAGGTTGATGAAATAATAGATCTAAGTACGTTAAATAATCTTAATTTCAAATCAAAAAGATATAAACTGTAAAGGCACGAAATTTTGTATATATTTTTTTAAATCGTACTGTCCTCTTCTCTTTCTTTCCCACGATAGAAAGAAAATTACTGAAGTACAACACAATGAATTAGAATAAAAAGGATGAGTGAATGATAACGCTAAGCATATCATCTCAGTGGGATTCTCTCGGCTAAAAATAAAAGGATTGATTCAACCGGACAACGATATCAAGGATGTGACTTATACTAGACTAATCCTGGAAATGTTCTATACAATAAAACTAGAAATGATTATTAAAAGACTAATTGAATTCTCATGTGATTTTATATCTCTTTGTTAGTTTTTCCTCGTGCAAAAATTCTTATTAGTTGAATTAGTACAGCCATAGTTGACGACAAATCGGTCTAATATTAAATGGAATCCATCAGAATCAATAAGATTATTGTAATACCAACAATAATTTAATGATAGATAAAAAATTGAATATTTTTTCAATTTATACAGCATCAGCAATTGTCACAAACGTTTGATGCCATAAATAGCAAAAACTAACATTGGTATGTTTAATAACAATATCTAAACTCGAAAAGGATTTTAATTCCTATTGAGATTTAATTGAGCTGTTCAATTTTTTCTTAAAACTAATTCTATTTGAATTTTTCACATACAGTAATTTGTATGACGATGTTTCAAAGTTTGTAGATTTGGTCACTTCGACAGACGAAAATATTTTTATATCCTTCGCTACGCTTAGAAAAACTCATAGCTTGGAGATATGAAAGCTAAAAAGACTGAAAATTTTCATATAACTAATATCATAGTCAGGAACCTTTTATTTGTGCGCAATTTACCAATAAAACTGTTTTGAGGAGTAGATAGTTATTGGCAATTGTACTGAACCTATTGCACAAAAGTCTTGACACAAAGTGTTTGTTCAATTTTTGCCACCTAGACGTCATCCTAGAGAATTAGAGATAGTCAGTTAGAATCAGAATTTGATACTCTTTCTAAATGTATATTCAGAATTAATTTTTGAGTTAAGTATGTTAACTAGAAGCAAATACTTGCATAGACTCAAAATGGACGTCTGTACAGAGTTTTTGTATGTTACCTATTTTCATATTTTAATTAAAATCGTCCAAGTTCAAACTATACAAAAATCTTCTTATATACCACTTTGTAGAGTGAACTCCGCTCTACAAAATGAACTGTTTATTTCTGTTTTGACATATGACAGCAATGGCTCAGTATCTGCTGCATTGGAGAAAAATAAAGTTGAGAGAAAAACGATATTTGACACAGTGTCATCTTATATAGAGAACAGCTTTTCGAAAATTTCTGTAGTTTTTGTTTATTTTTAGTTCTAGTTTATTATAACTCACGCTGTCGTAGAAAGCTAAATGATCCACGATAGTATACAGACCAAGACTGGTTCACAATGTCACTCTGAGAAATCTTGAATCACAAGAAAACACTTCTTTATTTGATATTAACGCCAGTTTTGGTTTATTCAGTCATTTGCTCATATATCTGGAAAGAGCATAAAATTTTGACTTCAACTGGATACTTTTGCTATCCTTCAATGACGCTTAAGTATCTGAAAATGAGTAAACATTTGTACGAAGACGTTTCAACTTAATATTTGTACAGACGTCCATTTTGAGCCCATGCAAGTATTTGCTTCTAGTTAACAGACTTAACTCAAAAATTAATTCTGAATATACATTTAGAAAGAGTATCAAATTCTGATTCTAACTGACTATCTTTCATTCTCTAGGATGACGTCTAGATGGCAAAAAAAGTGAACAAACATTTTGTGCCAAGACTTTCGCGCAATAGATTATTTGCCAAAAAAACTGTCAAGATATAACGTTTGGCACATTTGATACACGTTTCAAAAGAAAAAGACGAGTGGGAGTTTAGTAATAACCTTTGATGGAAACCAGATATATAGTTGCTATTTTTCCTTTAGAAAAAGAGATATAAAGTCGTATTCGATTGAATATTACCACTTTTTTCGACCTGTTTTTTAAGATTTTTAATCGTCTTTGATGAAAACCAATGTATTTTGTGAGATGACTAAAGTAAATTTTCAAATATCAGGTGTGCATTCAAAATTTCAATGGAAGACTTCTATAATAACGCCAGCCTTAGATTTTTAGATCTAGTTATTCTGGAGTCAAAGATATTATAATCAAAAGTCTCGATCTACTTTTCAAGCAATAGCAATGAAGAAAAATCACCTTTTTTCTCTTTTTCTTATGTTTAAAAAGAACCATTTTTCTGACACTTTTTTTAAAATTTGATTTGAAAGACTTCAGAAAACATCTTAGAAGAATCTTTAATATATGGTTTCATACGATTTCGTCTCCTCTTGTCAATAAATAAAATCACAGCGCACTATCTTGTTCTTATCAAAACTTATTCAAAAAATGTTCGCCGACTCTTTTTTTTCAAAAAAAAGTGTAGCTATGGCCATTGTCTCAATAGCTGTATATAAAATATTCAAATGGAGATAATTTCAAGATGAAATTCACAAAAAACGAGTTGTCTGAAAATCTGAGATTCTACGATAAATAGGCATGTTAAAAATTTATTAGTTCCAATTAGTCTCAAATTCTTTCCAAGTTATCACTAGGATATTATGTAATATCTAAAGACAACAAAATTTTATTGATATCAGAAGAGAACATTCAAAAAGATTTCCTTGTTAGTTGGAGACTTGTTGAATTCATGGCACAGCACCGATAGTTAAAACAAACTTATTAACTTCAAACTCTTATCATTAGATAAAATCTTTCATAGATGAATCATCATAAGAATTTGCGTGTGTAATCATACATGACATCAAGATGACAATAAAAAAAACAATAATAGATGAAAGAAATGTTAACGTAAATAGTAATAAAGAAAAAAAAAATGAAAGTAGATTAATTTTATTCTCTGTTTGTAACTTATAAAAAGGACAAGACGAAATTAAGGTTTTTTTTTCAACTTTATATAAGCAAATTGACTGTTTGTTAAAGCATAGTTTTATTTTAAATGTCTTTTTTTTCTGAAGAGTTAATAATAATTATACTAAAATAAAGACTTTATTTTGTGTTCAACCATGAAGAATAAGTCGAAAAACATTGTTAATGACCAACCATGAATTATTAATACAACGTAATAAAAACGTTTCTGTAAATTGCATTGGTGGATCATTATCGGCCTAAATAAATATGATTTCATTTAAATATATATTAAATTCTATATTATCATTTACTTTAAGAGCACCAGTAACAACAATTAAAATACAATTATCATATGTTGGTTGAATATCCATAGTTGATACTGTGTGACTTATTGTTTGAAATGTTAATGAACGTAATTTCTCAGCTATTTGTTGAGCACCTTTAGCAAAATCAGAATTATTGAAATTCATCATACCATTAACAGGTTCCTTTAAAAAGAAAAAAATGTTGATGAATAATACAAAGTCATTAAAAAAAAAGGAATTTTTTTTTCATATATGTATATATTTACATAAAGAGCTGCTACACCATCACGTGGACCTGTATCAAATTTGTTATAATAAAAATCAATAAATGCCTTGCCAATTGCTTTAAAATCGCTCATAATTAATGTAAGAAAAATAGATGGTCGATTTAAATCTGAAATTAATAGTAAGTTAAATAAAGTAACTGACTGATAGAAAGAAAAGATAGAGAAGACAAAGAAAAAGAAAAAGAAACTAGTTCGTTCGTTTTTAGGTAATTGAGGCTAAAGGACCATAGATAATTTATTTACGCAATTATACATTGAAATTAATTCGATCATGATTTATTTTATTTTAATTACGTTTATTTCATTGTTTTGAAGAAATTTTCATAAAAAAAGGATTAATGAAATATTGGTAGGAGGCAAAAAAAATCCAAAAATGAATAAAAGATCATTGATTGGTTAATAAGAATCGATAGACATAACCACCAACGTTTTTTTTAATTACTGTCTAACCTAGGTTAGTTAGATAGGCAGTGATTGGAAATCATGCCTATTTCAGTAAATCAACCATCAATACCTAAACCATTGTCATGGAATTTAATAATCGATTCAACAATTGTTGTTGTCACAGGTTCAATGACTATTGGTTCTGTTATGGTTCAACTTGTAAATTGCCTCGGTTCGTTTTTATCCTTCTTTTAATTTTCTACCTATTATATCATTATTTAATATATAAATAGATGTATCTCAAGATTTTTCTGATTATGCACTTTGGTGGCCAAAGGCAAATATCTGGTTATTAAATACAAAATGGACACTTGATCAATATGGTATTCAATCAGATGCTCAACTTAATTTTACTAGCATGCATAAATCTATTCGTTTACAATTACCTGATTTTCGTGTTTTATCAATAAATGCAGATTTTTCCGTTACAGTTTTTGCTGCTGTTTGTAAACTTTGTAAAGATCTTGGTACAAAATAGAAATTTATTATTTTATTCGTATATTCAATAGAAAATGTGTTTTTTTTGGTTCTTTTCAATTAGGAATTCGTCATGCTGAAGAACTTTCACTTTTACGTTTACCAAAAGTAACAAATCCAAATGGATCACATGAACGTCGTACATCACCTCGTCGTCGACGTCATAATATTGGTACACTTAATCGACATAATTCTATGGGTGATTCATTAGCAAATAATACATCAACAATATCAACATTATTTTCTCCAACAACACCTAAACTTCGATCAACAATTATAAATGATACAGTAGTAAATATTTAGAATGATTTCAATAGATAACTTAATCATATATATATATATTATTTGTTTTGAAAGGATTCATCAATGCGTCGTCAACGTCCAATATCAAATCTTTCAAAATCACTTAATAGTTTAGTTACAAATGTTGATGGAAATCTTGCTCGAACACCAATAACACCAATAAAAAATATTTTATCACAATTAACTAAACCAATGAATATAATTGAAAAATCAAAATTAAATAGTCTATGGTATGATTCATCGAAATCACTTATGGAACAAAATACAAATGAAAATGATCTTATTTTATTACGTTTTAAATATTTTACATTCTATGATCTGAATCCAAAAGTAAAAAAAAATTGTTCTTTTTGTTTTGAAATATTTTAGTTATTTTTGTAAATTTAGTTTGATGCTATAAGATTAAATCAATTATATGAACAAGCTAAATGGTCTATTTTAAGTGAAGATATTGATTGTACAGAAGAAGAAATGATGACTTTTGCTGCTTTACAAGTAAATCTAAATGTTTAAATGACAAAAAAAAGTTACGAGAATATATATAATAGATATTTAGTAGACATTAATTTCACATATTCTCAAATCATTTCGAAGTCTTGATTTTACTAAATACGAGCATAAAAGAGCATGGATGAAAATTGAGACTCCTCATTCTCTCTCAGACCATGGTTGGCGTTACTATGGAAACGTCACAAAAGTTGTTTATATTCAATCATAGACCGTACATGACTAACATTTTGTTATAATATATATATATGTTGGCGTCCAATGTCGGATTCAGTCCAATCTCGGATTGGCCTAGGCGAATCACGGATGCTTACATTGGACTAGTCCAATATCGAATTGATGCAATTCGGTTCACTAAAATATCAATTACTCTTGAGATAGACGTTGGATTCGAATTATTTTTTTTTAAGTATGTTCGCACGGTGCCGTTTTAAGTATTGCAGGTATTCAGGAAGAAGCCAAAATTAGACTGAAGAACTTTATAACAACTTTTATGAAAAGTTGTTGTTCTATAGAAATTTATTCATAACTGCCAAACTTTTACGTAAATCTTTCCAACAACGATAGTGACAAACAAATTGGCATTGTGTGAACATAATTTCAAAAAGTAATTCGAATCGAACATCTATCTCAAGAGTAATTGATATTTTAGTGAACCGAATTGCATCAATCCGATATTGGACTAGTCCAATGTAAGCATCCGTGATTCGCCTAGGCCAATCCGACATTGGACGCCAACATATATATATGAAACTATCTTCTTATTGAATTTCCGGAGGGTTCAGTTCTCCGATAGTAAAGAAATATGTTTCTCAAAATAGAATAGAATAAAACAATTCTCCTATAATTAGCACCAGCATTCTTAACATCTTAATCTCACAGGACATGCGCTAATAGATGTTTTTTTTTAGATTCGGATTTTCTTCTAACGTAATTTTTGTTAATTTTTCTATTGTCTGACAGACAACAAGTTAATAAAAGCAAAGAAAAAGATTACACTTGAGAGAATGTCCTGTGACTGTTACAAAGTAGAGAAGAATTTCTCAAAAATGCGTTTTAAATATCCATTTAGAAAATGTCAAATCCAGCTACTTTCATCATAAAAGATGCATGAGAATGCATAAAAAAAGCAATTTGTGCATCTGACAAGCGTAAAAAAAAAAATCTCTTACAATATTATTAATATACGCAATGCTTAATAGAAAAGTTATTTTAATTTGCAACACTTGTCAAATATGACGAGAAAAATATTTGCATGTTTTCTTGATGTAAAATGTGCTTTTGAAAGATGCATTTTTTAGGATGAAGGTAGCTGGTTTTGACGTTTTCTGAGTGAGCGTCTAAATACGTTGTCGAAAATTCTTGTATGCTTGGGTTATCATGAACTTATATGAAAACTAAATAGTTTTAAGATTGTCTTTAGGTTCGAGCTAAAATGATTGCTATTCTCTCAAACCTTTTATTTTCGTCATTATTACTTTAGAAAGAAAATAATCATGCTAAATAAAACATTTTTAGAGTTTTGAAACTTAATAATACGATGTCAAATACTAAAGTTTTTTTTTTCAAGTAATACGAATTGTTTGGAAACTTGGCTGGAAAAACGGACTTAAATAAGGCTTGAGTAGTTAGATCGATATACATGTTTCTTTCCTCGTTCTATTTTCAAATTCATCAAAGTTTTATTCAATAAATATCATATAAAACAACTTTGCGATAAAGAAATGTCGCCATAAAGATGATACTAATGAGTTCTATCAAAGTAATATTTTAACAGACAGGATACTATCTGAACGTCTTACAGTAATAGTGCAAGAAAAGTCAATGAAACTCATGCTGGTAATGAAGGTGTATCAGCATCAAATGTTCTAAATATTTACAAAGTTTGTTTTGATAGCCTATTGAATTATGAGAAAACTCAGTGAATAATTCTTCAACAAAGTTAAAAGTTTTCGTATTGGGATATATGAAAGACGATGTCTAGGAAAGATCACATTGAAATAGCAATAAAAATCAGTAACAACGACAGAAACATAACTTCGTATAAAGTTGTATTGAATATGTTTTTCAAATATTTGCAAAAACAGTGGCCTGGTATTTTACAGTCATATATGTTCATTTAGAACAATCCATAGAAATAAAATTATACAAGATAAAACTTTAAAACGTAGAATAAGATAGTAGAAATCTTACAGATAACTTTTAAGGTATTCACATTCGTTTTTTTTTTCGGCGAATTTTTGAAAAACCATATTTAGACTTATAACATGTTAGATAAGTCATATGTTTCATGTAAGACAAAAACAAATATATGAAATAAATCTATAAAGTAATTTTTCTTAGCTACAAATTCAAATTCAATCGTATCAATCCTCATCAACATCAGCAGTTACATCTCCCAATAATGATATTGGTCATGAATATGATAATACAAATGACGATGATATTGATCGAGCACTTGAACGTTTACAAGATTCTCTATTAGGAACAACAACAACAACAAATACAAATCAATCAACAAATACTCTTATACAAAAATTTTCATCAAATGAAGAATTATGTGATTATTTACGTCTTTATAAATCACGAAGATTTGCATTTAAAACATTTAAACGTTATTGGTTTGTTATGCGAGATACTCAACTAACTTATTATACAAATGAATCTCAACAACGTAGTACACCTATTGAAAAAATTTCACTTAAAGGTTGTGAAGTTTTACCTGATGTGAATATATCATCTAAAAAATATGCTATTCGTTTAATGATACCATCTATTGATGGTATGAATGAAACATTAATTCGTTGTTCAACAGTATGTCATATTTTTGCTTGTTATTTAAAACGAACTATAATGATATTTTTAAGGATGAACAATATGCGAAATGGATGGCTGCTTTTCGTCTTGCATCAAAAGGTCGCTCAATTAGTGAATCATCTTATGACACTGAACGTGAATCAATTTTAGCCTTACTTAATATGCAACGACCATCATCATCATCAAATCATCAACAAAATAAATTTGATATTCAACCAGAAAATTTTGTATCAGCTAAATTTGTTAAAAAATATAAAATAAAACAGGTTAGTTTGAATTTTTCATAAATAATTAAATGTCAAAAAAAAAAAAAGAAAATACTTATATTTTTGGAAATATTTAGAGTGATTGATTCGATTTTATATCTATGAATCATCGCTAAAGGCATTTCCATATAGAATAATGCATTTCGAAGGCATGATATGTTAAAAGATCTTTCTAATCATGTCAGATACGATGCATACATGATTATTTTATTAATAATATAATTTTTAATGATAATTAAGTCATATTTATAGTAAAAAGCTGTTAGAGCACAAGTCTTGTGAGATTAAAATGTGAAACCAGATTAATCTGCATATATTGTTAATCGATATGCTTCAATATGGAATAAAGACTTGAGACAAATATCGTAAAAGATCAATCTTCATTTCCTTGACTAAGTTTTTCACGATCTATCGAAAGGAGGATGACTGAAAATTCTACTCTTGTATTTCAACAGTCATTTTAAATCGTGTTTCAATAAAAAAAAACCTATCGAATTCTTTTTCAATTGTTCTTTAAACCATATACAGATTATATTCCTTGTAAATACGTGAAAATGAATGTTACAGAGTTTCTTATTTGTAGCAATATAATCAGATTAATAAGGCTTTATTTTTTGGAATTAATTTAATTCATTAATTAGGAAAAAAACGGTTCTTTTTATTCTTCATTAAAACATATATGTGTATACAGACAAAAAACAAACACATAGAAAGAAATAGATAAAGCATGAAAAGATCATATGAGAGGTAATTTGAGTAAACCTCACCTTATTTGAAATAAGGGCAATGCAAAACAAAGTATTTGACGTCATACATCGTTTTTTCTAACTGCGCAATAATTAATAAGAATAGAAGAAAGCAAAAAAATGTGAGAATTTTTGATCCTTCTCAAGCACGAAGAATGGCAATGACGTAGGTCACGACGTCAGACAACTGCAATGAAATAGATAATCTATCGGAAAAGACAGTGAGAACAAGAAGAAAAAGGAAAAAACAAGACATGCACACAAACACATGCGCATACAAATCAAGTATATGAATATTTATTAAAATACTCTCTTAGTGTATTTGTCTGATGTTATTGACAACATTGCTATGCTCTTGATAACTTCAATGTTGATAGATGCTATTTTGGATACTAACTGATATGAATGCATACAATCAATTTCTGCTTGTTTCATCGTACATAGTGTACATATTGAAGTGCGATAGTTATTCTTTGTTTCTGTAAGAGACATATGATTATATTGATAACAATTATCCAATCTAACACTTGAAGATACTTTGTTATGAAACGAAACAATCTCGAATTATTTATAATCAGAAAGAAAACCTTTATAAGAATTTATCTAAATAAAGTTACGTCTCAGTTGAAGAATAATCAAATCAGTATTTTGAAAGATTAAAAAAAAACAAATCATTTTTTTTTCTATAAAGCTTTGCTGATGAATATATGTATATCAATCTATTTGACTTATTGTAAAATCTGAAAATTATCGTAATGTAAGTCACTGTCAAATGAACGACTTCAAAATGTTAGTTACTCATAATAAAGTCTATTCTATTCATGGTGAATAATTGTTTGTAAGGTTCTCGAAATTCATCTCTTAAAAAATTTGATAATTGTATACAAAAATGAATGAGAATAACTTTTCCATGAGCAGCTTATATTTTAATTCATTAGATTGAAGATGAGAGTGATCATTTGATGCGAACAGCAAAGTACATCTTTTTAATTGATGGTACGAAAAGTGCCATTGTTAGTATTGACCTGTGCTGCCATGGTTGGATGGCTACGTTATTCGACACGTAATCACAAGGTATTATGTGCAAGCCTCAGCACTACCAGTCATGGCATGAACCTGAACAAGTGTAAAACGACTATTTGTCTTAGATCACCCGTCTAATAGCATGCTGACTACCTTGAAACATTTACTTGCTCTTGTGGTTAGCTAGTGTGTATTAAAAAGTTCAAGAATTCTGCGTAATGTCAATCTTCTGTCTAGAACTACAGCTGATCATAGCTGCAGACTAGCTGACACATAGGAATATTCTTCTTAACATTGAACTATTTCAAGACAGTGTTGCACATTGATTGAATTTTTTTTGTGTAAATGAAGATGATTGTAACATACAAAGAAAAAATGACATTTTCTATTTTAGTTAACTGAACGAATTCTTGAAGCCCATGCAGCTGTTAGTAATTTAGATGGCACAGAAGCTAAATTACGTTATTTAAAAGCATGGCAAGCTTTGCCTGAATTTGGTATAACAACATTTATTGTTAAATTTAAAGATTCAAATAAAAAAGAAGTAGAAAAAAAATTCTTTTTCTTTATATATTGTTTTCTTCATATATAGGAATTACTTGGTATTGCTTCAAATCGTCTTTTACGTATGACATTAACAGGTGATACATTAAAAATATGGTGGATATCTCGAATGCGTTCATGGAATGTTAATTGGGAAAATAAATTAGTAACAATTGAATTTGATGGTGAAACAATACATTTTTTACCATTGTATGGTATTGAAAGTAAATGTATACATGAATTTATTGGTGCATACATTTTTTTGGCTATGCGATTAACAACAACAACATTGTCTAATAATAATGATCCACTTCAACAGGAAACTCTTTTCCAACGACTTACTGCCGCTTATAGTTAGATATGTTTTCTTTTGTTTGTTTTTATTTCAATGCTCATGTCATTTATCTGATCTAGTGTTTTTTCTGTCAGCATGTTTTTGAAGTCTTTTCTTTTCTAATATGTCAAGATAATTTTTCTGTTTAGTCATATCTTTTATTATAATAAATTTTGATAGTTTAGTGTTCATGATTGTTTGTTTATTTAAATATATTAGTGATCGAAATCGCAACGATTTCTATTATGTATCGATCATTTGCATCTGATGTATTTTAGATTTTTATGTAATATGATCTTATCAAATGGTTATGGTTATATGTTCGTATCAATTTCAACCAATCAAATGAATCTTGAACATAATAAGATTCTTGTTTCATACAATTAAAAAATTGGTATGTTTTGAATATATATTTGAAGTATGTATTCGTTGTATATTTAATGAAAAATATTGTAAATTGTTTCTCAGAAAACAGAGTAGTTCATCTTAAGGTATGAATGATGAGCCATATAGTTGGCATGATTTTCTAATTTAAACATTCAAGTTAATCTGCCATTCTATGCCTTTGAAATCAGCTTGAACATCTTGTTTTTTTCCAAAAACTTTTCTAATAAATATTATTGAAAAAGATTTGTTTGTATTTAGAAAAGAATCAAACTTAACATTCAAATGACGAGATTATCTAACAAATAAATTTTGATAACAGGTAGATCAGCTAAATTGACATAATTAAGAAAATTTCTCGTTTTATACTTTTGAAATATTCATTTCACGTAATAATTTGTTTCGATCAGTCCAAAATTTATGAATTCCTACAAGAAAAATACTTGTTGTAACTAATATTGAACCAAGTATGACGAGCCAATTCGATTTTTCATTAGCAAATAAATTTTGAAGTATAATAGCGAATAATATATCGGATGATTGTGTAACAGAAATAATTGATGGATGTTCGAGTTTAATTGCTTTTTGTGTGACTGTTGAAGAAAATAATTGTATTAATGAAACGAATGCAGCTAGAAAAAATTGCCATGTAAACATTGAATGATTTGAATACATATGAAGAATAAAACGATTACGTATTTGATTAATAATTAGTATAAATAAATTTAAAAATGAAAATTGAAACATAAGTATACTTTGAGGAAATTTTAATACTAATAATTTTTTATTCAGTACAATACTACTAGATATTGCTAATGCACAAGCAAGTGCAAGACAGAGTCCTAGAAATCGATAAGATTTATTAGATTCCAAATCAATATCATCGATATGTTTATTTATAGTTTCATTTATACCAGATAATTGTTGATAATTACCAAATAAAAATGTTGGTTGTGCAACGCATACGACACCGATTAACGTTAATATAATAGCTAATACAGTTGGTATTGATATACGTTCATGTAAAATAATCATAGCTAGTATTGCTGTCCAAATAACTTGTGTATATCGAAATGTTGTTAAATCCGGTAATGGAATATAACGATAACTTAAGTAAAAGAGAAATAAACCACTTGAAGCTAAAATTGTACGAATGATTTGTAGAAGAATTAAATTACATGAACCATTTATTATTTTATATCGTTTGTAAATGATAAATATAGTAAGAATAAATGTTTGTACTATAAATCGACAGAGTAATGCATCAAAAAAATCAACACGTAATTGTTTTATAATAAAACCAGAACATGTAAAAAGTGATGAACCAAGAAGTGCATATAATATTCCTTTACATCGACGAATTATTTGAGAACATGAATCTATTTCATTCGGTCGATGCGAATGAATACTTAAAATTGATGAACATTGTCTTTCTAGTTTAGTAAATTTTTCATCATCATTTTCATTTACTTCTAATTCATCTGTATCGATTAATGGTTCAATTAATGGATCAATATTTTGAATAATATTTTCATCGGTTGAAACATCTATGCTTGTTAGCGTAGGGTCAACCGGCGCATTATCATCATGGACATACACGTCTTGTTTCATAATCTAGTAAATTCTCTCTGTTGATTACTGCTTTTCCTCTATCATAATACTCTTACGAGGTTTTTTTTTTCCTCTCGTTCTTTTTTTCTGCGAACATTAGATGCAAAAGAAAACTGGCATCTGCTGCCAGACCAATTTATGTACTTTCTTTTTTCTTCTATTCTTCAATATTTTTGCCCTCTCGATATTTGTTGAGCTATAGAAATAGTCATGTTGTCAGCGCATGCACTTTTTATGAGCGGCGACAGCACAGTTATCCGTATTTTTCGATATGAATTTTATTTAAGTTTTGTCAGCTCGAATTATAAAGAAAGATTATTTATTAGTTTTTTGTTTCAACTTTAAGTGCATTTTCTTGTGTTGATGTAGGTATATAAGTACGATGTTGTCGATCTAACCAAAGTTTATGACCACCAACAATGAAAATACTAGTAAGAACAAGTATTGATCCAATTAATTCGAGAAAATTAGTTTTAATCGATGCAAATATATTTTGAAGTATAAGTGCAAAAAGTATATCAGATGATTGTACAACTGTAACAATTGATGGATGTTCACGTTTAATTGATTTTTGTGATAATATCATTGGAAATAATTGTAATATAGCAATAATTGATGCAAATATAAAATTTTTTTTTAGAAAAACTGTTTTAAAGTTAAATTTTAAATGATTGGATTTCGAAAAATTCCAATAATAAATTTGAATTGTAACAGATGCAAAAAGTGTCGTTAATAAAAAATAAAACATTATTATACTTTGTCGAATATTTTTTTGAATTAATTTTTTGTTTAAAACAATACTGATAGAAATTGAAATTGCACATGCAAGTGCAAGTAGCATACCAAATAAATGATTACTATGATTATTATTATTATTAAGTGTTGATATGTTTTGTAATGTTTCATTTTTTATTCTTGATTGTGGAAAAAGAAATGTTGGTTGAGCTACACATACGACACCAATAAGTGTTAATATACATGCTATAATAGTTGGTAAGTTAATACGTTCATGAAATATAAATTTAGCAAGAAGTGCTGTCCAAACAACTTGTGTATATCGAATTGTTGT
This sequence comes from Rotaria sp. Silwood1, assembly GCA_905250075.1. Lineage (NCBI taxonomy): Eukaryota > Metazoa > Rotifera > Eurotatoria > Philodinida > Philodinidae > Rotaria > Rotaria sp. Silwood1. The sequence continues at coordinate 1,717,859 of CAJNOP010000009.1, read as the reverse complement.
TAAATCTGGTAGAGGAAGAATAGACAAACCAAGAAAAAAACAGATACTACCGGCAGCAGCAAAAAAAGAACGAATCAATACTAATAATCCATGACAATCATGAATTGGATGATAACCTTTGTAAGCAATAAATCCAAGTGATAAAAATGTTTGAACAAATATTCGAATAACAAAAACATCAAGTATAACAATATTCAATTGTTTTAATGCAAAATTCGAACATGTAAATAATAACGATGCACATAAAGAATATAAAATACCTGAAAAACGTTCCATATAAGTTAAACATTTTTTAATAGGTTTTGATTTCTTTTCATCAACCGGTTGTTCCTCATTTTGATTTACTATGCTAATAGGGACAAAGAAAACCGATGATTGTCGACGAAGATACACTGGTGCACCAACTTGATCATTAATCGGTTGAACTAATGGATCAAGACCAGCTGCAGCTTCCTGTGGAGTTGGTAGTTGTGAATCGTTTGTATAAGTACGTTGTCTCTTTTCCACCATCTTTTCGTTGTATGTCTTGATCTTTACGACTATTACAAGTATCTATATACACATCTCTTAATTTACGATTATATCTTTTACTTTTAGTCATCAAAATGGCCTTTGATAATGGATCAATGACGCGGATAGAACGGACGAAAATGCTTGTAATTGGTTGTACATAAAATATCAATAAATCAACTTAGTATTCATTTAAATGTCTTTTTAGTTTAAATAATAAATCAAATAGATTTGCGAATTTTTGTTTTTGTTTTCTTAATGTATAGATATCTGCTAACTCTATTTGATTCTTTTACTTTCTAGATAATTAAAATAGTTGGATTTTTCTTGTAGTTTACTAAATGAAAATTCCTAACTAATGTCTAACATTTTAAAACATGAAGAATAGTTTCTATACAGATGAACAAGGATAAAAACGAAACCACATCCGTATGAAGAAAAAAAACATAATATCAAGACCTCGCTTTTAAATTATTTTGCATTCTTTTTTCTAATTCAGCTTTCCAATACCCAAAAAGTTCTAACTTCATTAGTTGCCGGTGGTTGTGCAGGTAAAATAAATAAGAATATAAAATTTTAATTTGATTATTAACTTGGTTTTATTTGTTAGGTGCTGCAGCTAAAACAACAATTGCGCCATTTGATCGTGCGAAAATTAATTTTCAAGGTTAATAAAAAGTTGTTAAAAAAAAACGAAAACTATGCTAAACTAATTTTTCTTTTAGTTAGACCCGATAAATTTAGTTATAGTCTTTGTTTTAAATTTATACGAGATACATATCGAAATGAAGGTTTTATTAGTTTATATCGAGGAAATTCAGCTAATTTAGCTCGTGTTATACCTGCAGCAGCCATTTATTTCACAGCTCATGAACAATGGAAACGTCTTCTTGCTACAGATAAATATGAGTAAGATATCTATCAAAAATCTATAATATCGTTTATCAAATAGATTAATATTTATTTAAAGCAAAACACCTGGTCGTCGATTTATTGCTGGTTCTTTAGCTGGTCTTACAGCATCCACTATTACTTATCCACTTGATTTAGCACGAGCTCGAATGGCAGTAACTAACAAAACTGTGTATGTTCTTTTCAAAATTTTATTTGCGAGTTCCATTAATGAAATGTTAGATTTCTTTTTTTTTGTCTAGCTATGTTCTTAGATGAATAATAATTGAGAAATTTATAGTGAGAGAACCAAAAGACCTTTGATCAAATCTTTCAACTGAATACAAACCTTAAAAAGTATCAATTTAAAAATCATGAGTAACACTATATGAAACAAAAGTGAACATCTACTACTTTCCTAGATATTATTACATTTAAGAGACAGACAGCAACATCGAATATTAATATTATTTCTTTAGCTCATTTACTTTTGCAAACAAGGAATTCGAATATGTAATGAATGGTCTATAATGAATGCATCTCTAAATATTTTTTTTGCGTATTTTTTAGCACTCTTTCATCATAACGGAACACTTGTTCTTGATAGATTCTTCATACAGTTCTCTACAAATATGAATCATTCACTTGAGTGAAATAGCGTACTTTATTTATTCAGAACCAATGGAACGAATAGAATTAGAATATATCACTGTCAACAATCTTGTTTTTTATCAAACGTTTTGCATCGGGCTTTGCCAGTTATATTTTCAACCTTTCTCTTAATCATACAAGACTTCAATCAATCATCACTCCGAAACTAACTCTAATGAAGTTTTTGAAAGGACTGAAGATTTAACTATTATTATTAATTCATAAGATACACATTGGTATAATTTATTTGAAAGGTTTTGTATGTGATCATCTTGGGTATGATTCCACTTTTGATTGTTCATAAAGGAACATTGACGATCTTCTACATCTAGAGGAAACATCCTTATAGTTAGTTTTTCAAAAAAGTAACAGTCTCTTCTATAGTATCAAAAGGGCAAGAGAGTTAAGTAGTCATATATATAAAGTTAAAACAGAAATATGCCAATTTCAATCTTATCGATTGACAATAATAGTTAAATCTTCTCTCTCTCTAAAAATTCGGTGAGAGTTACTTTGAGACTGATAACTGATTGAAATGTTCTACAATTAAGAGAAATGTTAATAAAGTTATTTACAAAGTCCAATAAAAAAAGAGCTTTGAAAATGCAAATTTGTAGAGAATCAAACAAAGAATCTTTCAAAAAAGAAATCATCCCGTTATGTCAAAAGGCTGCTGAGAAAGATGCAAAATACTAAAAGAGCCTTTCTTGATGGGTCAAACTATTAGTATCATTGATTTAATTGTAACTATTAAAATTTATTTCAGATTTTTTCCTATAATGGAAAAGTAATGCTCTATAGAAATAACGTCTAAAAAAAAGTTCACTCATTCCTACTTAATCAGCTATTTTAAACAAACCTTAGCATCTAATAATAAACTTTTTCATACTCTTTTTTATATGAGATATTGACTGTGACTACGTAATCTAAGAATGTAGACGTATACTATACTTATAATCGGTGTTTTTTTACTTGGTTCAAGTTTCCCACCAGAATTAATTTTGAAAACAAATTCTAGTTCATATCTTAGGTCTATCAGAGTAACATGTGCTTATCTATCATGATTATCAGTTTACGAATAATGACTTATGTCTTTTGTTTTTTAATCTCGGTTTAGCTTATTCATTTGTGTTGATGCCTTTAAAAAAAAGAATTCGTTTTATATTACTGTAAATTTATTGACTGTTATTCGGATCGATCAATTTTCTTACATGCATTTTGAATAAGCTTGTTAGTCAGTCAATTGTATTTACTTATTCGTAATCAACACGATAATTTGGCTACTGTCTTTTATTCATGTTTGACCATTTAATAGAGACCATTGTTATAGAGCTTCATCCTTTTTTTATTAGTTCAGTAAATTTAAAATAAATTAATTCATTTTTAACTAATAGTATGATAAACGACAGAAAATAGAAAAGTCAAGCGTCATATTTCTGTTTCCATCATCGGAAAATATCAGATGTTTCAGGCTAAAATCAGTTGTTTTGTTATACATCTAACTTATGCTCAATAATAAACATATTTTTTGAATTTGAATAAGTACCCATTGATTTAGAAACAACTTTTATCATCTAAACTAAGAATAATTAAATGTATGGCAAAGCTAGATTATTTTCAGGATACATAATGAGCTAAAATTTTATATAGGATCAGACTTAATAATAAATCTAATATAAGCAGTCTTTTTGTAATAAATGATGCTTTTGCTCTTATTTAGATATACTAATTTATTTTCTGTCTTCCTAACTGTTGTACGAACCGAAGGTGTTGTAGCCTTGTATCGAGGCGCACTAGCATCAATGGTTGGTGTATTACCTTATTCCGGTTGTGTCTTTTTTACTTATGAATCCCTCAAACATATTCGCTTGGGTAAGAAAATATAAAAGATCCAAAACGCTTAGTTTTCATTTAAATTTTTTTCTTCCAATAAGATTATAATTCTCATCGTCCTATTAATAAAACAGAACGAATGTTGTATGGAGCTATATCTGGTCTTATTGGTCAAACTGCTTCGTATCCCTTTGATGTTGTTCGACGACGACTACAAACTGCTGCTGTTATTCGACCAAACGAAAGATCACTTGGTGCAATAGCAACAGCACGTAAAATAATTCGCGAAGAAGGTATAACAGCTGGTCTATATAAAGGTGTAACAATGAATTGGATGAAAGGACCTATATCTGTAGGTGTTTCATTTATGACATATGATACATTAATCAGGCTAATTCGTCAATCATCTTTTTTTACTCAAAATACTTGGTGAATTCAACTGAAATTTTTGTTGTTATTTTTATGCTTCCTTTATTTCTCGATACATTATTCAAGCATTTTTCTGTGTGATATTTCTGCAAACTGCTCTAGTCCCAAAAATAATACTATTTTTTTTTTGCAGATGATTAATAATTTTTTATTATGATCGATGTTTTTATAATTAGTAAAAAATTGTCTATGTCGGCAATAGTTAACGGGTGACCCATAATAAATGGCCGCACTTTGCATTGCATATTTTAATTTCAAAATAAGTATTATTAAAAAAACAAAAATATACCACAAGATGCAGCGTGAAAAGCTCCACAATCTACAATGTAAAGCTTTGTTTAATTGTGCACTTTTTGTTTTCAAAAA
>CAJNOP010000009.1:1687150-1713169 GCA_905250075.1 Rotaria sp. Silwood1 | reverse complement strand
TTTTGAAAACAAAAAGTGCACAATTAAACAAAGCTTTACATTGTAGATTGTGGAGCTTTTCACGCTGCATCTCGTGATATATTTTTGTTTTTTTAATAATACTTATTTTGAAATTAAAATATGCAATGCAAAGTGCGGCCATTTATTATGGGTCACCCGTTATCATTATTGACTTATAATATAATCACGTACTTTTGATTTATTGCAAAGGGAATGTTCTTTTTTTTTCTCATAATGTAGAGATATTTGAAGAACTTATTCAATATTATTCCAATACAATCAGAAGAGAAATAGATAAGAAAATTTTTTATGAGTATTTTTTTCTTTTAGATGACAACAAATATATTATTATCTTTCACGGATTTACCGTTACTTGTACAAGAAAAAATAATTAAATCTTTTTCATATACAGAATTAAGTCGTTTACGTTCAATATCAAAACACTTTCATCGATTATGTTCAGAACAACTTAATCAAGGTTATTTTCAACTTGAAGTAATTATTCATGATTTACAAAAACAAATTAAAACAAAATTACCACGGCGAGAATCGGAACGACACAAAGTAAGCAGAAAAGACAAGCAAGAAAGCTTCTATTCATTTTTGCTATGCACTGAGCCCAAATTCTGGCTCGATGTTCGGATTCGGAAACTATCCAACCAGTTCAGACAGTGTTGGATATTTGAGCAGTTGTTCAAGCGTTTCTTGAGTTATATGCACAATCATAGAAGCGCCATGAAGCTTGCCTAGGTTCGAACACTTCTGAATATTGTTGAGTTTTATTAATATGCCTATTGATCTTCGGTTTTTTTAGATCATTTATTTCTCGCGTGTAAATCCATCATAACCAAGCGAGAAATCTTTTCTTTTGATTTACTTCTGATTGAGACTCACCCTTCAAAAAATTCTGCTTTTGTTCTCATTCTCAATTTCAATAATTGTTTGGCATATATTATAAATCATTTTTTTTTTTTAACATATTTTATATGGGCAAATTCAGCGAAAACTGGACATGAATATCTTCGATTTGACTTTGATTTTTTATCAAGGTTATTATTTTTTTTGAAAGAGTTCTTTTCCATGAATATATGTAAAAATATTGGCTCTTTCAACTCACATCTATTGAAACTTAATTAATGAATAGTTCTCTAACCTTATGACAGAAAAGATTTATAGTTTTAGAATAGACTACAAGCCACAGATTATAATTATAATGAAATTTTTAGCTAGATCACATTCTAAAAAATTGCCTTCCAAAAACTGGTTTTCCAAAGATTTATCCTTGCATAAAAACTTGGCGAAACCAATAACTATACGACTGATTTTTTTTCAGCAAACTTAGAGTAATTCAAGTTTCATCTGTTGCTTAAAAGTAAACTGAAAGAACAGCTCAAATTCATAGGTATAAGCATTTTTATTTTGCGAAATCTTGTTACTGATGAAAGTAATTGCCTATATATGAATTCAACGACGTTAAGAAAGATAATTTTATCTTTTTTTTTCAAATAGTAATCAAACATTGAGTATAATTCTTTTTGTTTAGCATCCTCTATCAACAAAATTTGATATAATATCTTCACTTGATTCTCGTATTCAATGGCTTAAATTAACATTTGGTTCGGCCATACAAAATTCATACTGTTGTTTTTATCCCGGTCGAGTAAGAAATTTTTGTTTAGTTACTTTCTAAAATGTAATATAAAATAACTTTAGTTACTTGATGAAATTTATTCAGTATTAGATCGTTTAAAAACTCAACAATCATTTTCAAATCCATGTACACTTTTACAAGAAACACGTGACATGTCATCAATGGCAATTGAACATTTTCGTGAGCAAATTAAACCAAAATTACAATCAATACGTATTACTTCATTAACAACTATTCGCAATAATGTTTCAACATTTTCAACAACTATTAATAATTCATTATCTCATCATCATAAACGATCAACGAACGGAATACTTCGTCGACAAATTGATATATTAAATAATCGAATTTATAAACAAAATTTTGTTATTAAATCTCAAAAATATCAAATGAAATATTATAAACATTTATTACATATGCGTACAAAATCTTTAATTGATCATCATAGACGTTTGAAATATCTTGAAAAAAAAAGTAAAGAATCTGAACAAATATTACTTGAAATACGAAAAGATAATGATACATTATTACAACGACTTGATCAATTTATGTTAGCATATGATAATATATCAACTGAAATAAATAATAAAAAATCTGATGAAATATTTTCTCAAATAAATACGAATTTAAAACGTCGAAAAATTGATTAATTTTTCTTTGTATCATATATTTATGTGCATTTAGTATTTCTCTTTTTTTTTGGTCTTCCTTTTGTCTTCATTTGTTCTTTTTTGCCTTTCTAAGTGTATATTACGTGAAATTTCTTTGTCACGATCATCAAAAAACAAAAAAATCTGTCATGCTTTTTTTGAGCAATATATGTTTATTTATAAAGTATATTATCGAAAATAGATTGATTTTGTTTTTGTTATTGTGAAATGGAAAAGTTAGAATAATAGCTGCAAATCAATCCATAAGGAAAACCAATATTTAATAATCTTCTTTCTTTTTTTTCATTAAAATAATTTTTCTATCTTGTTTGATGTTGTTCGTAGTTGTAAATCAGTATGACGTTATTTTCACCAACGTAATTTTCAAGATAAAATTTCCTTCTCATATAACAATTGAGAAATCTATTTATGCAAAAACGCAAAAAAAAGAAAAGAATTTGTTTTCTAATTTTTGCATTCATTTATTTTAATAGTTGGTTTTCTTTAACAGATAAATTTCTAATGGAATATATCTTTCCATAAAGATTAAATGTTTCATAATCTTTCTTTTTAAAAAGATGTCTTCAATCTTTAATATTATTGAGATTATTTGGTTTGTTTTTTTCTTAAATATTCTATTTCTTTCACATTCATATTCATTATTTCATGATCATCAATGTTCATGTAGTTTTTAGTATATATTTAAACTTATAGACTTTCATTTAATCGATCATGTTCATTGTAAACCTGTTTCATTGTTAAAATAATGACTCATGAAAATCTAAAAAATATTTTTAGATATGATAATCATTCGTCGACAAACACAGTTTTATTTTCATGTAATTCGTCGTACATTAATAGCTGAGCGTATTCCACAATATAAAGAACGTTCAGCTTTATTACCTGGTGGTTTAAATACGCCATTTCCAATTGTTGTTGAACCAGATATTGATTTAGAATTATTATTTAAAAGTCATGAACAATTACAAGAAAATCTTCAACGAAGACATTGGATTGTTGATGTTAAAAAAGTCGAACATGATTATCAACTTTGGAAAAAATTAAATAGACAAATAGCTGAAGCAACAGCACGACGAACACGAGTAGATAAAAACCACATTGAATTTATTTTAATATCTTCTAAATTTAGCTTGACGAATTACATCAATGGGGTGAACAATTATATTCTCTAAATGCAAAATTTCTTGTTGCATGTTTACGTTTACCAGCACCATTACATGGCGCTGTACCTGAACCAAGTACACGAAAATTATTATATGAATATGGTAGTCAAAGAAAATCTAGTTTAACAATGAGATCATGGCGTGATTTAGCCGAAGTAACATCACTTGACGCAGCACCATTTTCATCATTTGCATTTGGTGAATTGTATGTCAATAATAGAATTCCTTTTTTTTTTGTAAATTGATGATTTTATTTTAGTGCTCAATTAGAATATACTTTATTGAATTATTTCAATAAAAGTCTTGATACATATAATATGCAATTTTGTTCAGCTGTTAATGTTGTTAAATCATTCGTTATTGAAGCATTTGGTTATCATTTTTCTGATATTAAAAATGTATTTAATATTGTTGGTAAGAGAACAAACAAAAATGAATTGAAGAAATCTACATATATATTTTTGCTTTTGAAAATATAATTAGCTGAACACGATGATGATGAAAATAGTGTTGAACTTTTACATTTATTTGGAACATCAACACCACTTGGAATAGTATCACCTTTTATACGTACTAATTTTCTAAAGGATAGTTTACCTTATTATGTTTATTCCATTGGACGAAATTATAATCCACACTCAGGACAATCATCATGTATTGAATTACTAGGTAAAATTATTTATTTCATTAGTCGCACAAAAACTGTATTTCTAATAATGCCTTTCGAAAGTTTCAAGTATATTCAATGCACATAAAGCTCATGAATCATACTTTTTGAAATAACATAAAATTCAATTTAATATGATTGAGACATAAAAGGATTGTCACAAGTAATGAATACATAGATCAAAAACACTTGAGCAGAAGCCTGCATAAATAATAATTTAGCTGGAATAATAATTTCGTAAAACAGTTTTGATATTGCCACATTCCATTTTGTTTTAATAAGATGAAATTTTTTTAGAATTTAATCTGGAACTGGTTTCATATAGAGATCTTTAGTAGACTAATTTGTTGATTTGAGATCTTTATGTTAGTAGTATCAGATCAAAATGAGACTGCTGAATTTTACTGAAAAATTGGAGTGTTGCAATAGAATTGTAGTAAAAAGTCAGGATGCTGATCAAATTTTAACTTTCTCCTACAGGTTCACATGCTTTTCCAGTTTACGCATTCTGTAGTTGTGAAAACAGTTTCAGCTCTATAGCTTTTCATCAATTGGCAGTGTTTCTTCATGAGTCTAGTTGAATTTTTCTAGTAATTTGGTTCGATCAGCGAATAATAAAAAAATCTTGGAATAGATTCACACTATCATTCTACAATGAAAATAACTTTTTCTCAATATTTCAAGACTACTAGATGTGATCATAACCAGAGGAGACTTTCTGAATGCTGAAGCATTTCTCTTACAAAGGAAAATATTCAAGCGCGAGTATCTATTTTCAATCGACTATATACCATTTTGTCGAGCTCGATAAGCTGACTATGATGGTATAATGTGTTATTTCCCATAGACTGTTTTTATGGAGTTAGATCGATCTTAACTTCAGAAAAATAACAGTTTTGAGTCAATTTTTCTCGAGTCAAGTTCAACCTAACTCCTCAATGAAAGTCTACGAACAAAAACGCACTATACTATCGTGATCAGCTCACTTCGCTCTACAAAATGGCATACAGCTGATTGAAAAAAATATACTCAGACGTAAGGGCCTTCTGTCGCTAAACCACACTTATCTGTGTGATTAAAACTAGGAATTCTCTGTAGTTCAGTATTAACTTCAATTTCCGATAATAGAGTTTATAAGATTTAAGTCGATTGGAATTTTATTTTGGCAATGCCTAATTATTTTGCATATTGAAATTATCCTAACGAAAAAAAGAAGAAGAACTCATTCTAATAAAAAATAATTTCTTTATCTTTAATCTTTGTTTATTTCATAGCATTTTCAAATGAACATTCACAACATTTACTTCTTGATGATCACCATAAAGCTGGTGATGAACGAGCAAAAAATTTTGAAGATATGCTTAAAAAGTCCATTTCAACATCAGTAACAATTAATCCAAATGAAGTAAATTTAAAGTCCAATTCTATTGATTTTATTTATATTCAATTAGCTACAATTATAACTAGTTTTTATCATCGTCTAAATTTACCATTACGTGTATGTCTTTCACCATCATATGAACTTTTATCATATGAATCACTACGTTTAACTATTGAAGTTTATCTTCCATCACAAATAGATTATGTACTTGTTGGATCTGTTTCATTAATTGATGATTATCTTGCTCGAAGACTTATGATTAAACATAGTTCAGACAACAAAAGTTATGTTGCTATGGTACATGCACGTGTTGCTGATGTATCACAATTATCGAAATGTGTTTTAGAAGCTTCACAAACAATTGGAAGAGGAATTAAACTACCATCAGTATTATCAATACACTAATCAATGTATATAGAGTAACTTATACTTTTTGATTTATTTTTCGAATTGTGAAAATAAAAACCAGGAAAGTCATTCTTATTTATTTTTTTTATATATGCGTTGTTTATCGGACATTAGATTTTGAATTACAATAGGTTTAGTGTCTGATTTGATATCTATTTTCTTGCATAACCCAGCTATATGTTATTGTTTTTTTCGGCTTGCGCCGAGTCTTGATATATAAATGTCCAAATAAAAATTTCTTTTCATGTATGAAACAAGAAAAAAAACAATATTCATTAGATCAAAGATACATTAATTTAAAATAATGACCTTTGCAACAACAAGATATCTTTGAACAAAAGCAACGAATGTTTCGCTTCAAATAGATCTTAAAAAAATGTATATATTATTAAATTGAATTGGTAAATATTCTTGAACATAATGAATAGAGAATCGTCAGCAATAGAACTTCTAGAATGTTTGAAGATTTTGTTCCTTCTAGGGCAGAATTTTCGACGACAAAATTGTTTTACAGGATACAACAGTAGTTCTATTAACTTTTATTGTTTCTACATGTTCTAAGTCGTGTAACAATTGCTATTTTGTAAATCATTCTGCACAATGTGTATCAGAAAACGAATCTCTAGCTGATATTTGGTCCAACAAGTTTGCATTGATGTTAAAATTTTTTTACAAAAAATGTAACATGTTATTCTGTAAATTAACATTTGAAAAAAGTTTTACAACTGATAGTTAAGCAATATCGAAAACAAAAGAGATGTAAAAAATTGTAACGTCTGTCATAACAATACAATACAGATTATAAAGATTAAATAATGTCACTATATAAAATAATTAACATGAATGATTTGTTGAGAAAAAGACATGTATCATCACATTATGCGTCAGACATGGGCACAAGAACCATTTTGCACCATAGATTTGTTTGGATGGATCGCATTATGAGTCATTACTATCTTGATTATATTCAATGAAGAAATGATTATTATTCACTATACGATGAAGATTAGAAATGTTTGAATTTGTCATTACTAATAGATAAAAAAAAATCATAACAATAATGAAGTCTAATTTACAGTTATTTATTCGTAAAATTTTCCATATTTGTAAACAAGAAGAAACACAGATCGGAAGTCACACTTAATCCTTGATTGTATTTAACTTATTCGTCAATATGAATCACTGATATTTAATAGACTTTTCAGTAAAAACAAAACATATTCTTCATTTTTCTTTGCTTGTTTTCAATAAAGGATAGATGTTAGTGAAGAAGAAGCTCATATGCGCGCTCATACCCTCTTGATAAAAAACAACTTCATGCACACTTGAGTATATGTTAAACACATGAATTATGCTTTGCGAAGTTTCACAAACAATTGGTACAGGAATTAAGTTATTATAAGTATTAACAATTCTTTAATTAATGAATATAGATGAAGTTATTTCTTTTTGTTTTTTTTCGAATTATGAAAATAAAAACAAAGAAAAATATTCTTATTGATAATTTCTGTTTACATGTATTGTTTATCTGACATATACGATTTTAAATTACAATAGGTTTAGTGTCTAGTTTAATATCTATTTGCTTGTATAATTTAGCCATTTGTTTTCGTTTTTCAACTTGAGTCGAATCGTGATATGTAAATACCTAAATAAAGATTTTTGTTTTTCATATTTAAAACAAGAAAACAAAAGAATATTTACTAGATAAAGATAAGTTAATTTTAAATAAAGAGTTTCGTGGAAACAAGTAAATATATCTTTGGCCAAAAGTAGCAAATGTTCGGCTTCAGCTAAATCTAAAATATACATATTAATAAATCGAATTGAGAATCTTTAAGAGTGAAAGAATTTCTCGAATAACTGAAGATATTTTTCTTTTTTTTAACTAGAGGTTTTAGCTACAAAATCGTCAATGCACTAAAAGTTTACTTTTATTTTCCAATATAAGTAAGAACACACCTATGTTCAATGAATTGAATTCATGGTTCTTTGAATATTGAAAAATTTTAATATACAAAACAATAACAATATTAGACTAAATCAAGAACAGTTGTCGATAAATAACACTTTTTCGCAAATTATCTATTATTCATGTATAGTACAATTATTCAAAGACATAAAAGATGTAAAGCATATCAGTTCTTGATTTTTATGATTCATAGAATTTTTCTAAACTTTTTAACGATTACTTTCAATAATACATTACTGATTCTAAAGTCATGGTCTAAACAAATGTATGCCTTTCAAAAAATTAAAGTTAATATGTGTTTTATCTTCGAGATATCGATCTATTGAATAGTTTTAAAAACTGAGATGTTTAGTAAATTTTTGTTGTACTAGATACAATTGCATGCTAATTAAGTTTTATCGTTCTTTGATTTTCCAAAATCCGGAGCAATTGGTATATTGTAAATCATTCTACATAATTTCTTTCAAAGCTATTTACGAGTTGGGCTGGTTCAAAACCAATAATCTATGGATCCACTTTCCTAGGCTCAGCTCATCCAGAGTTATGATTTCTACCAAAAAATGCATAAATTTCTACTTGATATTCTAGTCGAGAAAGTTTCTATTTGTGTTGAAAATTCTATGATAAACATTTCAGGTCCGTTAAAATTTTAACTTACAGTTAGGATAAGCTCGATCTTCAGCCATTTCTAATAAATACAATCGACCAAGTAATAGTGCACATCGAGCTACGTTGTATCGATCACCATATTTTAAAAGTTCAGTAAGACAATAATTAAGTATTCGAATAGATTCTTGTGATGTTGTAAAATTTGACTATTATAAAAACAAAAAAATCTTGAAAAAAAAAGAAACCTTATTTATGATTTATAAGTACTTGATTTAATTGTACTTCATATAAACGACAAAGAATTAAGTAATGTTGAAGATTGTATTTAACACATAGTTGTTTACATTCTTCAAGAAATCCAAGACTTGGTACAAGATCATTTTTCTTTGCACAATTTTCAGTTAATAATAATAAAAGTCTTAAGAAAAATAAATCAATTAATAAAAAAATTGATTTTGAAATTATTATACTTTATTCTTGATATAAGATCCGATACTTTTTCTTGATTTAATAATTTTTGTAATTCTATTGGATCTCGTTGACTATCATCAAGTTCATTTAAATTATGTAAACATATTGCTCGACTAATTATTAACAAATAAATATTTTTATGAAACATAAAAATATCTTACCGTATTTCATATTCAATTTGTGAATAATTCGAAAATGTTTTAGCTGTAATTAATGCTCTATCCCATTCATTACGTCGACATTGAAGTACAAATTGAACATCTGCTCGAGCCATATCAATTAAATTATGTGCATTTGTTGATAATTGTACTAAATCAATACTTTTATTTAACATTTGACTAGCAAGATTGTATTGTCCCTATTTTTAAAAAATTAAAAATTGAAGAAAAATTTATATATATTTTTTTTTCAATTATACTTGATTTAGTATTGCCATTGATAGGTATGAACATGCTAAAGCATAATAATCTGTATGACGATAATGTAAATGTTCACTATTATCAAGAACCATTGAAGAATAAAGTAAAACAAAATCACTAAATAAAAAAAAAGTTTGATTATGAGTTTTAATTCTTTTTATTCTAAATAGGTTTATTTTTTCTTTTACTTGTATTGTGCTAAATTCCAAAAAGCTGTTTTATTTAAATAATGTATGGCAGCACGATTAATCCAATTAAAACGTGATTTAACATCAGTTCGTTCAAAATCAATATCAATTCGTTGTCTAGAAGAATTTATTTTTACTTTAATTCAAAGATAATAATTAAAAAAATAAAAACATACAATACAGCTGGAAGGTTTCCTCGACTCATTAATTGTACTGAAGGCCAACTTTCAACACAGACACAATCATCCTAAAAATAGAAAACGTTATTTTTTAACAATTTTTGTTAAATAAATTTTACCGTAGTTAAAAATCCAGCCGATGAATTATCAAGTTGTTTGAGATATCGATTGTCAAGTAATAAAAGATTATCAACTTTTTGTGAACTATTCAATGTTGAAGCAATTAATTGATCCTAAAGAAAATAAGTTTCATTTAGAAAGTGACATAAAAATAATGGTGGTACTAAAGACAAATAATATGATTCTGCGATAGATATCAAATAGAAAAAATGGTGATCAGACTATTCACTATGTATTTTGTCGTATATTAAAATACAGAATTTACAGATCAACGATTCTTAAGACGATCCCCATCTTTTCCAAACCGATCATTTTTAGAGTTATAATTTTCTCTACTCCGTATGCACTTTGAATTATCCTTTATCTAGTGGAATATATTTCGAGAATTGATCTATAACTATGAAAATCTAAAAAAGATAACATATTTTTATTGAAGAAACAAAACAATATTTACATATTATTTCATTGTTCTTGAAAAGTAAATTCGAGAATCATCTCCGTTTTGGAACTGAACTACATGCAATCGAACAGAAACATTCTGCTACTTATACTAGAAATCGTTTAAGGTACCCATTTTTTTAAAAGTAAGATGTGCCACTTGTTTCATACCAAGGTTTACAAAAAATAGTTTCATTCAAAAAATAACCATGCATTTTTGAAGGTGGTCTCATAGTTTTGCTGCTTTTATTCGAACGGAAAGAAAGCAAAAAGATAAAGAACGTAGATCCCTTCCAAAAAATATCTAGTATCTGTAAAAATATTTGAAAACGTATCAGACATTTTGTAACTGAGAACAGAGAACGTTGAGAGTCCAATTTTCATTTTTACAAGTCTTTGGAAATTTTATGTCTATGACAATTTTTTTCTTCACTCATCGGGATCTATCTGCTCCAAAATTTTCTAAATTTGCTAATGAACTGCTCTTTAAAGATGCCGCAAGGAAAGTGCGGAGTCTCGTAATTCTCCATGTGTCACAATTACAGAAGAGAAAAATCATCATTTTAATGTCTTTCTCGGATGATAAACAGTTTCAAAATATCTCGTTTTCGAAGTGTTTTTTGTGTATTGATTTAAAATATTTAATTTATAAATGCCAGACAAAAGCAGGTGACACTTTCCAGTTGAATCAACTAGGAAAATGTCATCATTAAAAAAAATTGATTATTAACTTTTTGGTTTGTAAATTGAATCATCCAAACCAACTCGATCATTTGCTCGAGAATTATCATACATCTAAAAACACTATTGTTTCTTTTTTAAACTTACCACACATAAGGGCATGATGTCTTTTTCTGATCGTAATAAAGACATTGACATTCCATCATTAAGTGCATTTTTCGCATCAGTTCTTCAAAATAAAAAAAAAAGAATTTTTTAATTCTCTTAAGAAAAAAAAAACCAAGCAAAGAAAATATTACTTAAAATTATAATGTGATAAAAGTGTTGACATATGCAATGCACCAATATCGGATGTTAATTGAAAACCATTTTGTTTATCAAAATAATGATGTAAATAATAATTTGCTTGAGAATAATTATTTTTTGAACGTGCTTGAAGATAATGAACAAATGGCTATTAAACGAAAGAAAAACGTCATAAAAATAAATAAATAAATCTACTCACAACTTCAGCTAATTGTGGATAAATTTTTTCAATTGATCGAAGAATTTCTAATTCATAATCATCAACTAATATTCCAGCATCCAAACGTAATGCCTAAATTTTTTTTGTGAATTTTTAATTACGAAAACTAAAATACAAGCAGAAAAGAAAATTTACAAGTTTTGTCAACATATATTCAGCTTGTTTTATCGATACAGGTATTGTCATTTCTAATGATGAACTAAAATAAAAAACAAAAACAATAATTTAGAAATATAACTCTTCATTGATTAATGTTTACTATTGTTTTGTTTGCATTCTTAATTCTCTAATTGAGATATTCTTTTTTATTTCATTTGGTAATTCAGATTCAGTAATCATTCGATCATCTTTTGGTGGTAATGGACATTTAAATATTGATGATCGAAGATATGAATCAACATATCGACTAACATCATTAACAAGTTGTTCTAAATTTGGTGTTGACAACATTTCAAATGAACAAATATGACGGCGTAGAAAAAGACCTATATTTACAAAAATTTCAAATCATTTGTTTTTTTTTTAAATTTATTAATCATACCAACAAGACTCCATCCTTTAATTGTATAATAAATTTTATCTGATTGATGACCTAGTTGATTTTCAGTATTGTTAAAATTTGATTCACCACGTTTTTGAATAAATTTTGATAAATCATGAAATAAATCAATTATATCAACTAAGGTTGCTTGTGCTAATTTAGCAATACTAAAAATTTTATAATTAAATTTAAAAAAAAAAAAAACAAAATTAGGAAAAATCATTTTACCTTTGAGAATATTCAGTAACAATATCATTATCAGGATATATTTTTACTAAATGTTGAACAAGATTTGGTAATTCCCATTCAAAATTCTATTCAATAAAATAGATTTTTAATATAGTTCTTATATTTTGATATCTTACTCGTGTGAGAAATAATAGTAATGATGGAAGAAGGACATCTTCTGTATAACTAAATTCAGGTGATGTGTTTCGTGTTGTTTCTTCTTCTTTTAAAGGCGAATATCGTTGATTCTATTAATTTATAAATAGATATTAGTATTATTAAGATTTCTTATTGAGTTTATATTTACTAGCCGACGTAAAACAGTACGAAATAATTGAAGAAGAATTATTTTACGTGCAGATAAATATTCGCATAAACGTACATAGTCAATAAGACGTACTTCATCATGTTGATGATGCATTCCACGATAGTGTACATTGCCATTAGGCACATTTAAATCCATATGAGACTAGTAAAAATGTAGAGAAATTAATTTTTGTTGAATAATAATCGTAAAATGATCAAGTCTACTGATTATCCATGAAGTTTTTGTTTCAAAGAGTAAGTCACGAAGAAGAAAAAACCAGAGACATTTGAGAGTAGTGGACCAATCATGAATAAAGAATAAAAAGATGTCGGTGATAAACAAATGTATATGACTACTGAAATACATATATGAGTGATATTTATGCTATACTGTTGTTTTTCAACACATTTCGTACTGCCTTGTTATGCCGCTTACTATGATAATATTTACATTTGGTATCATTTGTAGCAATGAATAGAAGGAATATTTTTCATAAACGATTCGATCAGTGCAGAGCATACTTTCTTCAATTGTTTCAGTTAGATAAATAGTTCGTCGAAACATAGGTTGAAAGTAAAGTGTTGTACACTTGTTTACTCACAAAAGCTATAGCTCAAGAAGTTAAACTACTGTCTCTACTCTTTGAATTTTCTGAAAATACAGAGTTGGATCTTAGTCATCGATTTCTTACTCTAAAATGGACATTGATATCTTGATGCTCGGAAGACCAGTTAAGAAAACGTCATGTGAAAATTTAATAGAAATGAAATACATTATGTTGTACATAAATCTATATAATGTTTACCTTCTAACTGCGAATATGAATTCTCAATTGCAGACATGAAAACAATTTTCTATCCTCATAAGAGCGTTTAATCTACTTTATTCTTATTATTTTAGCATTTAATACGTTAACCTACATAGTTGAACTTTGATAACTAGAATTGAGAATTTTCTTCATCTTAAAAAAAAACACGTAGCATGTCGTTTTAAGTGATACTTCTAGCTTTTGAGAACTAACTAAAAATACACCTTTTGTAATTTTCGAATATTATTTCATCAGTTTCATTCTGATGTTATTTGAAGTATTGGTTGCATGACGATAAGTCATGAAATCTAGAAAATTAAGAAAAGTTTCATTAACAATAACATGAAGTTTTCTAAATAGATGCATGATTTTTTTGTTTATAAGGAAGAATCACAATTCTGTACGCAAGATTCTGTTAATATTATACATTCCTAAGGTAATAACTATTTGACTGTCGAGAAGGGATTCGAATTTTCGTATATTTAAGTTTTCTATTTTTTTTGATAACTTTCTTATCGGTTAGTTGAAGATAAATGAGAAAAAACGATCCGTATATCTGATGGTTGACAGACTATGAACTAGTTATCAAAAGGATGTGAGTGAGAGATGTAGGCGAAAAGAAAATTCTTCTTCGCTAACACCGTCATCTTATATCCATAACATTCCAACATAATTGAGAACAAACATTTCTCTACGATTGAAGAACTGAGTTTTGATCAAGCAAAGATTGAATTTTTGAAGACTCTAAAAGGTTTCTCTGATCAACTCATGTTCTTTGAATCCGAGATGTCAAGCTGGCCTGCTGCCTGATAGACGTCTTTTAGAGCAGACCAAAATTTTCGAGATAGCTGTTACATTTTGAAAATCAAAAGTTGGCGCATCGTCTTACTATTCGATAATACTTTGAGAAATTCATCGAATCCAGCAACGAATGCTTCAGCCTAGCGTCAATTCAGTGTTATATGAATTAGATGAGCTGACCGAAGAATTAGTTTTGATTCAAAACGATTGGAAGGTAAATTCTGCGCTCACACCGCTGAGAAAATTGGTTTCCAAACGTAAAAGTCCGTGTCTGTTATTATGTGTATTGCTTATTTCGTGCATTTTCGTTGTGATGTCTTCTTTTATCTCTTCCTTGTAAACCTAATCAAGCATTATTTATGTTATAATGATTGCGTTTTTTCAATTGTATGAAACACAGCTGATATGAGAAAATACATTGTATTCATTCAAGCTTTTCTTGTATGAAAAAAAATGTTACATGGTCTCTTCGCTTCATTTATTTTCGGTTTATTTAACCGTCTATTCATGAGACCTTCTGA
The DNA here is from genome assembly GCA_905250075.1 of Rotaria sp. Silwood1. NCBI lineage: Eukaryota > Metazoa > Rotifera > Eurotatoria > Philodinida > Philodinidae > Rotaria > Rotaria sp. Silwood1. The sequence continues at coordinate 1,698,419 of CAJNOP010000009.1, read as the reverse complement.
AGGGAAATGGTGTTGATTACAAGTAACTTGTAAAGAGCGAAAGCAATTAAAGCAAAACACAACCGTAAAGCACATAAAACAGTGAGCAAAGAAAACATTCTTCATGAGAACGATTTGCAGCTTCAAATCATATTGGTGTAAAAAGAATAATTTATGAATCATCACCTAACAAGTTGCTTGAGACGTGTAAAGCAAAACGGTATTGTATCAACATGGTGCGATGGGAGAGGCGGCTCGAGCATCATACTAATTCTTGAGAAACAAACATGTTATTGTTCTGCCACCGCGCTTTGCCATTGTCTCGCGTCTTCTAATTGACTATTTAGTGCAAGAGTTTGCTCTTATCTTATTTTTATGGAAATAAATTAAGTGAACAAATGAAACTAGTTAGAACGATACAGTAATGCAGAGTTCTAGAATTAAACGTATTAGTAAAATTAGCAACAGCAATTGGCCTGGGTTTTTATCGAAAGGCCAGGCTTCAGACTACTTTGTAACTTTTACCGTGGACTGCTGGCAGCTCTTGTTGGATCATCATTACACTGAGAGATATTGAGTAAATCAATTAATTCGGCCTCTTTCACCAATTTATTTGACATACCGTCTACGAAAGATTATAACAGTGTTTTTAAGATCCCAGGTCGACGATTACGGACTGCATATACGAAAACCGTAAATGACGGTATTTTTCTCCGTATACGACACGGAGATTTACGGTCGTAATACTGAGCCATATATTTGGTCGTATTTTTTCGTATACGATCGTTTACGACCGTGCTTGTTCGACGTGGGATGATTCTCGAAGAAAAAAATGTTCGGATTTTATGGAACGTCCCTAGTCGAGAATCCCTAAACGAATTTCTGGAGAGTACCTGTCAAAATCCCCTGGGAAATCCCAACAGGGGTTCTCTATGGATTTACGAGGGAGTCTGAAAGTCCCCAGGGATTGATGTGGGAGTTCCTGGGGATTAGCCAGGAACTTCTCAGAAATATATCATGAGACTTACGACGACTGCAAACGATCGAACACGGCGTTCTTATCATAATATCCATCTCTAGTAAAATCTCATTATAAAATCCCCTCGAAGTCCCTGGGGAATCATGATAGGGATTCCACCAGGGACCGAGGGTGAGTGTGGGACTTTCCAGGGAGTCGTTTAGGGATTCTCGACTAGGGATAGTGTCGTTCAACATTTTTCTTCAATAGTTTTTTCAGATCACCTCTTATCAATATTTGTATAACTATTATGATAATAGGACTAATTTTGGTACTTTGAAGTAATTAAGGATGAGCTAAAACAAGAAGTTAGCATCAATATGCATTGTTGAAAACAAAAAAACTGAAAAGCAAGCATAGTTGAAAGTTGAGATGGCATTTTGAAAGAGTTGTTGTGGGATAGAAATTTTTGCCGAAAGTGAGTAGAAACTCAAGCATATTGACGAATTTAGATGACCAAAAATATATCTCAGTTAGGTAAGTCAACTCGACACAAAAAAGGATAAGAAATTTACAGCAATATGATGGATCGTTTATTATCTTGCAAGCAAATATGATCAAAAGATGACGGATAGAACGGAGAACCATGATTTATTAGCCTGATAACTAATTTCAAAATAGTCAGCAGATTATTTTAATACTTTTCTAACACCACATTGTATCGAATGAGGGACATAGAGGAAGTTGACAATCAAAAAACTTTGAAAAATTGTATTAGTAATCACGCTTGCTTCCTAAATAGTTCGTCTTACAAGTTTTCATTGAGGAAATATATATATCGAAAAGAAGAAAAAAAATCTTTTGTGTTTGTTAAACAGGTTTCTAGCAAGTTTTGAGCCTACCATAACAAGAGACTAGATAGGAATGAATAAAAATGATTATTGACATCAGCAAGAGTTCAAATGTCTAGTTTCATAAGAATTATTGACGTTAGAATGTCTTGCATTAGACAGTGATAAAATTTTATGATGTCAAGCACCAAATCAAGATATTTTTTCCCACTACCCAAGCACTTGTAAGCAACCAGATCAAAATGCTTAAACCTTACAATTATGGGGTTCTAGCGACTGATCTAGTAACTGTGTATAGATAAGACTTTTATGAACACGAAATAGTGTTTTCACACTCATGGTTTAAAGCATGGTATGAAAGCTCGACGTATTTGCATATCAGCTACGAACAGGCACCACTAGGTTTAACTATTGAAGAGGTTATTAGTTCTCAAGGCGTTACAAGGATTCTCTACATGTGTTTTCTTTAATGTCTTCGTCTAATTTTCTGTGGAGTCGGTGGATCTTATCGATGGCACCATGGAATCAGGAATGAAAAGGATTGTTTCTATTTAACGAATACTGTTTTCAGTATCTCTTGGACTTTACTGAAGTATTGTCAAAAATACAGTTCGCACAATGGTCGACATAACACTGTTTCTTTCGATGATGTCACTGTCCTTATCTGACAGTCACATTTCAAATATCATTTCACTACAAGAATCGCCCATATGGCATGAATCTAAGAAGAAGCAAACGACAAAACATAAAAACAGGCAATATTTATACGATACACAGAAGAAATTCAATTTATCTTTCGAAAAATGAAAATCTTGATCCGACCACATTATTCTCGAACAACATCACCGATTAGGAAAAATGTGACTGTATGTGTATCTGTGTTTTTGACGTATCTTTGTATTTTAGTCGGATGAGTAAATCATGGTAATAAAACTGATTATTTCAATAAAAACGTTATTTCTTTGAAGTTATTCGATAGATGTATGGACAAAAGGTAGGATTACTGATGCTAAACCAATACGTTGTTGAAAAAGAACAAAAATATTTATGATTAAATTCACAGAAGACGATTGAAAATAGTCTGATGAACTGAAGAATATTTTGGTGTATATATTTTCTTCATCAAACTAAAAAGGTAAGTCATTCAGCAAGAAGTAACGCGTGAAAACTAAGACAATAGTCTGTCTCTAACACTTGCACTTTACGGTACAAGAAAAATCAAAAGGTTTTATGGATATAAATTGTGCGCAGAAGTAAAGCAAATTGAATAGGTATAAATTTTGCTTGCTGATATCATTACCTTTTGATGGTACTTGATAATTAGTTTGATTAGTGAGCAAAATCTCAGTTTGCTGAATGTAGACTGATGCAGTCTCACCATATTCAAAACCAGGTACAGCAATACTAAATAAAACTGAATCTGTCATCATGGTTAAGTTTGAATTTGTTTGGTTTAGCATTCTTATTGGCAATTCAATTGTATCGCTTCGATGATTCATTCCAGCGATATTATTGATGTTTTGAATATCATCCGATGATAGAAAACCCATCGTATTGGTTACACAAAGAACCATTCGGAGTTGAGTACGGCCATAGTTGTAAAGTGTAGAATTCATAGACACTGTACTGTTGAGAAGAACACGATATGATTGATTATCGATATTTAATGAGATCGATGCTGGTGATATGAGTCGTTTTTTTTTACGTTGAATTCTAGAACCATCTCGTAATAAAGCAATAGCACTAAGAAGAAAATCAGCATTTGGTACATCGATTGGTGATAGAAAATCTGTTGGTGAAATTTCAATTGGTGTTAATGTTTGTAGTATGTTCGATTCCTTATTGGCGTCGATAAGATACAAATAACCATCGGTAATATCTGACGGTTAACTATCACACATTGTCAAAACAAATAGATCGGTTTCGCCTTGAAACGGTTGATTCTTTATTGATGCGAAACTAACATCGGATGTCGAGTTTATTATTCGTTTCTGTAATGTCGATGAACATGAGATTTCACTGATAGCATTTCCTTGGACATTATGTTCGATATTCATACGAGATAAAATCATCCATTATCCTACATCGGTACGTTCTATCGGTGCTGTATATATACAAACATAATGTGTTTGAGAGAATGGTCTTGATGAAAGAATTTCACCTGATGATTCGTATCCGATCTTCTAGTAAGAACGATGATTTTTAGTTTACTGATGTCAAGACGACTAACAATGCAATCTTGTATGGTATTTAGTGATTCTGGATCACCATCCATAATACCACCTCCAGTAATCAATGACAAATCATTACCATCCCTGATGGGCAAATCTTCAATGACGTCGTCTACTTTCATCTTTGACTGGCCCAACTGTTGTTTGCGAAAACTTTGAACATAGCATAAAGTGATAGTGATACACTCCTCATTCGCTAATTGCACTGCTTGATTTTTTAAGTAGGCAACTTTTGCAGGTGCATCTGTAAAGGCATAGAAAAAGGATCCTACTTCACAGCTTTGAGTGCATCAAGAATCCTATGGTAATATAGTTTCGGTGTATCGCCACCATCGTAAGGTATCAGTTTATTTATTTTGTTTGTGAAATTTAAAGGATGAAGACTGATCGTAAGTAATCCATTTGTTGGATCGTTAAAAGGTGATAAAATATAACTGCTCAGTTTATATTCCAATGATTGATGAGCATTAACAATACCAATAGCTATTTCTTTGGCCATGTAAATATGTGGCCCCATACTACCAGTAGTATCCATAACAATAATCAAACTATTTCCTGTCAGATTTCGTAGATTGTCAAACAAGCCAAGCAATTGCACGAATAAGATTATTTTCAATCTTCTGATTTGCGTGTATTCTTGTTGATACCACCACCTTGAGCATCTGTGTCAAATGTAGAATCTAACAATCCACTGTGACTACACTTTCCCACAGGTTTTGGTTCTTTGTCTAATATGTCACCGATGATTCTCAAATTAAAATAGACACTAGTCAAAATATTATCTATGAGAATTGATGGCTCGATGTTTGTACAACACACATCGTTTTGACAGTTGACACACATTTGCATATCTGTCGATGCATATTTTCTCAATATTTCATATTTACCAATACCCTTATTTGGTTCTGTAGGACCACTTTGTATCCAATTCAAATGACCGTAGAAATCTTGGACTGTATGTAGCAAAGTATCCAATGATTCTCTTGCTTTTTGATAATCTTTCATGTGAATACTTGATATGGCTGCATCTAAACTTTACAAGAGTAGCATCGCACCTCCATCAAATATTTCATTGTAAAAATGGGTTGCTTTCTTTAATGCTTCTACAAGATCTCGTTTCCTATTCAATTTAGCAACAGCTTCAATCGCCGAGTACAAACGTTCTTTGTTAATTTTGAGCTTATCTAATTATACATTGATAACTTTGTAAATAGACCTTGCTGAACATTGACCATATGTAACATTATTGTCAACAGAGGTTACGCCGTAAGCTAGCTTCATATAATCCGAAGCCAATTCGAGTAAAGTACATTCGGTCATTGAATAATGTTTGGCATCATTTCGTAGTAGGAAACTACTGGTCAATTCGTCTTCAAAATTCTCTACACTTGGGCTGAAAATCTGAAAATATAACAAAAGATTGAGATGTAGCATCACTGCAATACGAACGTACAGGCTTCGTCGTTGTTAGCTGTTTATATATACTCAACTTTATAGTAATGACATGATTTATGACAAAGACACAGTGAAGAGATGAATATCGATAAAAGCATACAACTTTGCTCTCATTTGGTACTGGACAAAAGTCTTTCCCAATCCATCTTTCTTTTTTTATATACTGCATTGTTTTTATCGAATTTGTTTTTGATTACATGGTAGGCATAAATAATTTATTCTAATACGATGTGCAGTCATCATTTGCTTTAATAGACTATTCTTTACGTATTTTCTATACAATCAACTAATTTGAAGACCAAGTCAGTCGACAATTTGTTTCATGCTTTTTGGATTTCTTGTTGCAGCCCAAAGATTTTTCTAATGTTTTAACCACTTATTCGATTTTTTATTATCGAACGTATATTGCCGATTGAATTTTGATTCCGAAGTGTGGGTGTGAATGTAGGCAACGAGAGAACCCACACCCACAGTCAGATTTTGTTGGACAATCAACAAAATGATGATGTTGGAAACTCAAAAGTGTTATCTTCAAATCTTTAGCACAAAAGTTTTGAGAAAATTACAGCAAAAATGAACTAATTTTATATAGAAGTTCCATCTGTCACAAGAATAATCAAGTTTACTCATAAACAAAACTTAGCTAAAGCTTTATTCATTTTCTTCAAATCGGTTATAGCTTCAAATGGCTTAACTATGTATAACAAAAATCTTTTATTTTCTAACGACGTCTGATTTTCAATGTATGTTTAAGATTTAACTTATATTCTTCAAATTATCTAGGCAGATGATGCAGATCTCGATGCGAACAACATTTCTCTCAGTAGAATCATGTCGAAATCATGTAATGTTTTCTCAAATATTGAGTTTTATTCTTGTTAGTTAAATTAACCAATGCTAACGCACTCATTCGCACCTCAATCGAGAGTGCGACCTCATAAGAATTAACTTTAAAATGTTTCAAATACTGATCGAATTTTTCTAGATATGCATTTTTTATCATTCTTTTATTACTGATCCTTCTGTACTATTTTTATCAGCTACATATGATTCATAATAAAATCCTTTTTTTCAACGACTCCTGTCTGACACCCAATTAAAATAAAACACTTTCAAGGTGTATTATAATGTGCCTTGCATCAATGTATTTTTTCGTTCGGTTAGTGTTCGTCAACGTATAGGCTGCCGACGTTTTTCTTTCTTTTTTCTATTCATGTATTTTTGGTACTATGATTATTGCATGAAATTCAAACAACAATACTCTATATTTTTTTCACTTGTTAGAAAAAATTGAGATGCCTGTTAGTTTTTTTTTCAGTTTTCTTTACAGGTAACTGAAAAAGAGGTAAGATCTCATGATTCATATATAGATTCAATAATATTGCGTCTCTGGTAGCATAAACATAGTAAAACTTCAAATGCGTTTTGATCTGGCAGCATGAACTCCATCTTTCAGAATATGCGATGCAGATATTCTAGTTTCATAGAAAAGAATCGTGGGGTGCTAGAAGGTGTGGATTTTTGGGGGTAAGGGTCTTCTCATGAACTGCATCCGCAGTCACACCCAAAGCCTCTTAATAATCAATGAATAAACATTGTGATCGAATCTCATTGCAAACCTTTAGATATAATACATTGAACCACGACAATGTTTTACGCAAGGACCGATTACTCAACAAGAACACGTTGAATCGAAAAATAGTCGTTTTGTTTTTTTTTCAATGAAGTGGCAAAATTTTAATATTAATGCAGATCAGCGTCAATTGTTGTGTACATTTATGAATATTAATTAATGATTGTCGTAGGATAGGAACTGTAGAAATATTGAAGTATCTATGGTTGTATAATCGATGTAAATATCAAAGAAATAAATTTTACAGTCAAAATTAAAACTACCAAAACAAGAAAAGTACATTCAATCTTAAACCGATCGAGAAAATTTAGATCGTTTCGTATTGGTTGGTGTAAAAGTAATGCATGAGTCGACGATGGCGCATATAATTTGCACTAATCGATAGGCAACCAATGAGTATAACAACGGCAATGATGATACTAACAATGTCACCTGCACTTAATGTATCGGAATGCAGAGGGCCATCTGTAGTACGACGTCGAGTTGTGGTCAATGTTCGTGATGTACTACTGATTATCAAAAACGATGAAGAACGGGTAAGTAGACTGTCTTGATTTTGCCCATTGCAAATTTATGATATCTAAAGACAAAGCGCTATGCTGAATTCAGGCTATTCATTTGAATATTAACTTGGTGGCTCTCGTCAAAATTGTTTGACGCTCATCACATCTTGTGTTGCTCAGATATCTAGCTACTAACTTTAGCTGTCGCCCATGAATTTATCATGATTGTTCTACTTCAGCCACTCCTTCATCTACGCTATGAATTTCTCCTGTCAAATTAATTTGTCTCTATACAAACATACGTTCTTAAAAAGTAACTGTCTGATCAATTACGTATTGCCTAAAGAGCACAATAGTACGAAGAGAAGAAGCCACATAGTGATATTCGAGGGTATTCTGATCGAGATCTCTTGTTGTATGACTTAGTCTGATGGCAACAATATCTCGCTTATCAACGCTTTTCTTCATTCTTCTGCTGATATTTAGTTGACAGAACAGAAGGGGATCGATGTTTTGTTTGTCGAAGCCGATTTACATTCCGTCATTCTGATTCGTCACGTTACTCTAGCAGATTCAAATTTATACATCGACACTCATCAAATCAATAGAATCGATAAACATCAACTGAAACTAAGAAGATCGTTCATTAATGCACATTAGTTCCAATTCATGCTTGAATAAGAATCAAGAGTTAAGAAGAAAACATCATTTAATCAACTTAAAATGTGAAAGAATACACAAAATATACTATCAGCACCCTCTATCGTTACAATAAACTTGAAGAGTCAAGTGTATTGTCAATGTCAATAACGTGAACAATGGCTGAGTTACATTACAGCCACCAACATTGTGTTTGGCATTTTCTCATTTTCTTTCTTGACAATCACCAGTCATCGAATGGCTTCGGAGAAAAATTCAATCAAAGACGGCTGTATCCATCACACTGATGTGAACAAATCTCAGTTGCAAGAAAATCTTGGACATCAATCAAATTCGTCGATCATCGATCGAGACAAAGATGAACCACGCTATGTTGACCTCAAATTCGTGCCACGATCTCGTCCACAATCGAAAACAAGTGTTGACACTACTGCGAATCCGAATCCTGACTATCTAACAATCAGCAGTCATTTACGTAGCAGCATCTGCTTCGGCTATCCTGTATTGCGTGGTAGCCATACGAAAATCGTGCACAATGCTCATATATTCAAACAGCATTTCGAAATGGTGGCCTTGGAACAACAACGACATCCGCATTCGTTTCGTCGCAAAAAGGATTGGCTCGGTCGATGGACGGAAGCGAACATCGTTCGCGATCGTCTCTTAAAAGACATGATTGCTGCTCAAAAGAAGACATCTGCTCCTAGTGTGCCACAATAAAAGCACCAATATGTATTCATGTGCTTTCAAATAGACTACAATGAAACAATTAAAGCGTGAAGACTTAACCAAAGGACAGAATAAAAGTGTGAAAGAAAATGAACCCACAAAAATACTAAGAGAGGTAGAAAGAATAACAAAGAGAATAAAACATAATAATCAATAGGAAAGCAACATGAATGACAAGCACAGGTGGAAAACAATCAAGGGAGAGCATTGACTTGAATAAATAAATACTGATGTGAGGAGCAAAAAACCTAGCGAAACTGTTCGAAGAGATTCCTTATTGTTGACAATCGATCTGAGTGTCGAAATTCTTCAATGAAAGTTGAATCCGTCTCTTTCTTTATCAATGCATGTCAGACGCTAGCTTGATCACCACGAATAATTGCCTCTGCAATACTTTGCAATGGTGGCAGCGTTTCAACAGAACCCGAAGGTTTGGCTTAGATCTTGACAGATAGCGTTGCTTATTCCGCTCTTGTTGATTGAGTCATTAGGCTTACAAAGATTTTTTTGTTTTGCTGATGTTATTATTGTTGATTGTGACGTTGATATGTTCGAATCGTCGCCGAGGAATCGTGCTTGCACATATCCGTGGTATCTTTTGGCATGCTCGCTTGTTAATCGCCACTGTAGTCATCGTCGTTCTTATTGTCATCCTCAATAGTCAGTGCACTGATGGATAATTTCATGTGAATACTTCCGTTATTTAAGTCGTCAACTTCTTATCATTCGTCTTATTAACCCTTTGTATTCACATCTTCATCTACGCTTAATTTACCGTTTGGACGTGTCTTCTGATAGCGACGGATTTTCGCCGTCGACAATTGATTTTTATGTTGAATTTTATCTTGTGAATACTGATCACAGTATTTGATTCAACCACGAAATCATGTTCGGATGAACGACTAATTTTTGGTGTAAAACACACATAAACTTGATTGTAAACTGAATTGGTACCGAGATTCTTGCTGTCACCATTGAATCAGCTACCGTTGCTTCCTTTAAAGAGTGTGGCGGATATTGTAGGTCGAAACTAGAAAACCTCATTGGATGTCGATCGTTTGCGAGAGAGACATGTGATTGGTTACTCAAATGTTGGAGTACTACTTCATTGCTGGCTAACAAACTAGAATTTTACTTTACTTTGTTTTTTTTTTGTCCTTTCTTCTTGAAGAAATCCCTAAAATCATCGCTTGAAATAATGTTACGCTTTGCGTGCAGTTTTCTCTTCGAAAACTCGATTAGTTGTCAGTTGGTTGGTATGAGATTCAGAGAGATAAGTGAAAGAAAAGTTAAACAAGATCAAAAGTGCGTAGAGAGCGTTGACTTGTTCTCAGTTTCTAATAAATATGTGCAGACAAGTGTGGGTATGGGTTGGATGGTGATTTATCTTTACGCGCACCTACACTCGCACCCAGTTCCACATCTTTACCCACAGAGAGAAATATTGGAGTATTTCATTCTTCCATACGTGCTCATTAATTTTAAATAATCTATTTCAAAGTATAAGGTCTAATATTGTAACATATCTCTAGAGAAGAGAAACTCTTTCTAATCTATTGAAACTTTGTCTTTTAGATAAGAACCACAGTACTGTTGATAACATATTTCGTTACTGTTTTGTCATATTTTACACCACTATGATGGCTTAATCAACGACACGATTTGACGCATTTCCTCTGTCTAATGAGTATCACCATGGCATTGATGCCATGGATAGATCGGTACATTCGGATTAATCAGTGTCATTGCGTGGAAATACGAATAAATCCACGAAAACGAGTAGGGCGTAGTCAAATCTAACTATCACAATTCGATGATAGGAACTCCGACAGCTTGCAATATGATTCTGTCAAAGTCATGAATATCAGACACCGTCTGAGTTTTTCTGAGAAATCACACGCTTACTATGGAATTCCAATGTCAGAAATTGATGAAATCTGTGTATCTGATCGAAACTCGATAATGTTCGATAACTTGCGATGGTGGATACGATCAGCTTTGACTATTTCGAATAGTCGGCAGACCCAGCCTGTATTATTGGCAGTAAAAGGTCTTGATTCAGTAACTCATAAAGTAGTTCATTACGTTTGAATCGTTCTGATGGATCAAGTTTAGCAATGAAAGATCATCGTGTACAGAAACATCTGCATTATAATGCTGATTGAATTGAAAGAATTTTCTTTCCGATGTTTTTGATAAACTTGAATCATCCTGGATTTGTCTCTCCTATATACTCAGACAGCAAAAATCATGACTTTTTGGCTGTTATT